>JAGKTI010038577.1:0-10699 GCA_018397915.1 Birgus latro | reverse complement strand
GCAATGAAGGTAATATACGAATCTGGCAATATCTGTCTGTTAGTAAATTGTGTATATTTGGTTTTACTAGCATTGAGACAAGGCTGTTTTGTCCCCATTCACTGATCGTAGATAAGTTTTGGTTTATGGAGATGGCTGTACTGAGTTGAGAGTTATAGATATTAGACTTTGTAAATGGGTGTTTGAGTGTGAATGAACTGTAAAGTACTGAGTCATCTGCATATGAATTAATGGGATTTTGGGTGACAGATAAGAGATAATTAATATGAACCAGGAACAAGGTTGGCGCCAAAACTGATCCATGTGGCACGCCAGTATTAATTGAGTGGAAATTGGAATATACATCATCCACTTTTACTCTTAATTTTCTGTCGCTGATATATGAGGAAAGCAGAGGAACAAAAGACGTTAGTTCATAGCAAGGGAGTTTGGACAGCAGGGAACGGTGCCATACTCTGACAAAAGCTTTGGAAATATCAAGGGCTACTGCATGAGTGTCTCCATGTAGATCGATTGATTGGTGGATGGTTTGAGTCAGGAGATCGAGTATGACAATGGTGGATCTTTTTTGGTGAAAACCATATTGTCTACCACTAATTCAGTTGTTGAATTCAAAGTGTTTAACTGTGTGCTTAATATTTAAAATTTCAAATATTTTACCAAGAGAACATGGGACAGCTATTGTCTGTAATCAGAGAGGTCAGAGGAACTTCCTTTCTTCAGAAATGGGTGGATGTTGGCTACACTCCATGAATTAGGGAATGAGGAAGTACGTATGCTAAGCTTAAATAATTTAGCTAGAACAGAGGCAAGTTCTGGGGAACAGTTTTTCAAAATAATTGGAGGAATTCCATCTGGGCCTGTAGCTTTGCTGGTTGGTAAATTGCCTAGGATGGATTTTACGTATCTTGTCTGTATTTTAAGTGGAACAATTGCGGGAGGGTCAAGTTCTAGTACCGGGACGTTCTGGCTGATTTCCTGTATGGTACAATTTCTGGCAAATGTACGAGCAATGATATTTGCTTTCCCATGCGGATCATTTGTAATGTTGCCAACTGAAGATTTTAGTGGGGAAATGGATGATGACTTGTTAAAGTTATTACTGAAAGAACTGAGAGTTGACCAGAATATTATATTGTCATTAGTGCTGTTAATTAGGTTCCGAGATTTATTACAGCTTTTGCATGGTTTATAGCAATTTTAAACTGACAGAGTGATTCAAATGTTTTTTTTTATTTTAAGTAAGAGTTGTATGCTAATGGTTTGGGGGGCGTTGCTCTGGCACAGTTGCTATCAAACCATTTTGGAGAGTTCGATCTTTTGGTGAACTGTTGACTTGGTATGAATAAATCCATACGAGCTAGAAGTAAGTCATTACTGTGGGACTTGGGTAGAACTGACATCACTAAAGAAGAAAGACTGCCATGGAATGTCAGCGAGATAATTTCTAAATCCGCCCCAGTTTGCCCTATCAAAGTGCCATCAGGTCACCCTGACAGGTTCAGAACAGGGAGGTTTTGGGGGGCTAACTAATGGGGCTTTGATGAGATTGTTGTCAGAGGATCCAAGTGGTGACGGTACTTCTATCCTGTATTGATCTGGATTATTTGTCAGGAACAGATCCAAGATATAGGCATTATGGTCGGGATTATCTGGTATTCTGGTTGGTTACTTTACCACCTGCGTGAGATTAAACGATTCTGCAAACAGCTTGCAGTCTACACCAGCATCGTCAGTCCTAGCAGAATGCAATAACCATTCAACATTATGTATGTTAAAGTCACCCAAAATGGTATTTTCGATGTTAAGGGCAAGGTTGAGGTTACCCGACTGTGTGGATATGGAGTCAAATACACTGGGTTCTGAAGAAGAACTGGGGGAGCAATAGACTACACAGATGACAGATGTATCTGATATTATTTAGATAATTTACTTTATAGAGTGAGTAATTAAAATTAGTTGAAGTGAAATTTAAAACAGTGTCAACTGCATATTAAAGTTTGATATAACAACAGGTGCCGCCCTTGTTAAGGGAGTTTGTGAGGAGATGGTACCCAGGAAAACAAAATAGGGATATTTTGGTAGAGGGAGAGATTTAAGATTCTGTGAGGAATAGGGCCAGGGCCAGAGGGGATATGGACTCTAGGATAAAAGTGAACTGGATTTAGACTGATGCTAAGACCACGGATATTGGTGAAGAATACGGCCGCACCTGTACTTCCCCGCTGACGAGCATGACTGAAAATTGCAACAGTCATTGCTGGCATAGTCGCTTGATGGTGACCGGAGTGCCGCCAGCCCTACCCTGCCGGTGGTGGCAATCCAAGATACCACCTCGTTTGCTTGTAATAATGCAGTGGCCATTGCTAAGGGAGTGGGAATAGAAGGTTGATATCTTACGTGCATGTAGTATGGTGTAGACAGTTGAAGACAGAGGTATTAAGAGAGTATGGTGGCCTACTCTCTGTGTAAATGAAAGAACTGAAAATGTTCAGCAAAGGGGGATGGTCAGGATCAAGTCCTGAGGGCTGGTGAAACGGGAGCTCCAGCTCTCCCTATCACCAGCTTGCCATCCACCTCGGAAGTACTGTCCTGGTCGACTTGTGCTGCAGTCTACTCCTCACAGACTTATGATTAAAGGTAAAAGATGTGCCCAATTATTAAACATTAAAGATAAAAAGATATGCCCAATAAAAGTAAAAGATATGCCCAATAAAAGTAAAAGATATGCCCAATAAAAGCCAGCAGCCTTTCAGTTGGAAATAAGGAACAGATTTCAGGCTCTAAGTAATGCAGAATGTGACACTGATCAAATGAATGACAGACTATCAAAAGTGCTAAGAGAATCAGCGGAGGTAGAAGGAAAACCTAATACAACCAAAGCTAAGAAGTTTTCAGAAAAGACACTCGAGCTTATGAAGAAAAAAAATAGGAAGGAAATGAAAGTAAAAACAAAGATGAAATAGAATGAGCGGCATTACATAAGCTTATCAACAAAAGAGAAAGAGAAGATAATAGAAAGAGAAACATGGATCTCATCAAAGAAACCATCACAAAAGGACAAAGTCTGAAACAGGTCCGTAGTAAAATGACACTGGGAAAGCAACAAATTACATCAATGAAAGACAAAAACGGTGAAATCATTAAATGCAGAGATAAGATGGTGAAGAGTAATGAAAAATTTTACAAAGAACTGTATGCATCAAAGACCGTAGTACCAAGAGCTAACTTTTCAGCTAACACAAGTGAAATACCTGATGTAACACAAGACGAAGTCAGTATTTCTATCTTTCTTTCTGGTGTATCAGGCTCCACTCCACCAACATTTTGTGCTCTGCAGAGATTGTATGTTGGGTGATTGTTGTGTTGGAGTAGCTTTGGATGTGTGTGTAGTCTGTGAACCAAGTGTAATCGGCCCACACAAGCATACTTTATAGTATGCGACGCTGGTTCAACCACATCACCCCTTATGTCCACCAAAGCAGTACTTGGTTGGAAGAATGCTCCCAAAGTTTAACACCCTGGAGGGGCGCGAACCCTCATTCTTCAGTGTACGAAAACGCACACTTTACCACTCCACCATAGATTTCTCTTAAAAATATGAAAATAGGGAAGGCTCTGGGAAAAGATGGAATAGTAGCAGATTTACTGTTGGATGCAGAAGCAGAAGTACAAAATAGGTTTGCTCACTTATTTACTCAATGTATAAAAAAGAAAATTCCCAAAACATGGTGTAATGCAATAGTTATTTTACTTTACAAAAAAGTTTACTCAAAAGACCTAAGTAACTATCGACCCATTAGCATATTATCAATCATTTACAAACTCTTCACTAAAGTCCTTACGAAGAGAGTAACAACAAATCTGGAGGAAAACCAACCTCGTGAACAGGCAGGATTCCGAAGCGAGTATTCGTCTGTTGATCATCTACACACAATGAATCAGGTAACTGAGAAAACTACAAAAGATATTAAACCACTGTGCTTAGGTTTTTGTTGATTACTAAAAGGCTTTTGACTCAGTGGAGCACACAGCAAATATAAATAATTATAAATTCACTGCAAGAACAAGGAGTGAATGAGAACATTGTAAAACTGCTCGGAAAAATATATAAAGAGGGAAATGCTACAGTTAAATAACGTAAGGACTCAGAAAAAATTAAGACTGAGAAGGGCATGTGTCAGGGAGATACAATATCATCAAAATTAATTACAGCATGCCTAGAAAATATTTTCAGAAAGCTAGACTGGGACAAAAAAAGGAGTGAACATAGGTGACGCTAATCTAAACCATTTAAGATTTGCAGATGACAATGTCCTAATCTCAGAAACAGCGGAGACCTTGCAAGAAATGTTAAATGATCTGAACAGAGAAAGTCTCAAAGCAAGGCTAAAGATGAACCGGAGTAAAACTAATGTTCAATCCACAAACACCAAAGAGCATCATCAGAATAAGTGGAGAAATTCTTGAGGAAGTCAAGAAGTACAATTACTCGAGACAAATACTGACCCGCCGCGTCCCGTTAACGTATGGGTACATTACAACTTTTTCTCACGCTGGCACCCGTCGACTTACCGGTATATTATGCAATTGCGAGGTCCGTCATTTGCACATTTTTCAAATATCGTGGGTGATTTTTGGTAGGCTTATTTAGGAGACCTTCCTCTAATCGCCGCCAGGTGGCAACACTGCCTGACCCCACGTACCCTCCCACCCTGCACGCCATTTTCTCGGCAGCTCACCTGTTAGGAGTGACCTGGCCAATAAGGACATGTGCCATGGTCTCTTCAACGACGAAATTCAAGGCAAGAGTGATTCTCCAATCGATGTTGATGTGGAGGACAAAGATTACATGGTGCCAGAGGAAGAAACAAGCAGAATTGATGAAGAGGTACCGTTGCCAAGGAAGGTGCGGTATGTTCATATATACAGTAAATATATTCATGACAATTCTACACATCAAAAATTAATCCTGTGGAACATCTTACTCTCTCCTCGGAATACTGTACTGCATATACTAAGCTAAACAAATCACATTATCCACCCCTCAGATCAAAATTTATTACAGTATCATACATCAGTAATACTGTACTGCATATACAGTGCTAAACAAATCACATTATCCACCCCTCAGATATAAAATTATCACAGTATCACACATTAAAAATACTGTACTGCATATACAAAGCTATAAAATCACATTATCCACCTCTCAGACATAAAATTATCACATGATAAATAAATCCGTGGAACACCATACTCTCTCCTAGGAATACTGTACTGCATATACAAAGCTAAACATATCACATTAATTAAACATCACATCATTGTGTATAAAAAATAAAAAAAAACAAACTATAAGTAAACACCAATACGTTTAGTATATTCTGGAGTTCACATGAACTTCAATTTTCATAAATATTACCAGCTGTGACCAAACGTAAGAACTCTTTGGGTCCTTTTTTTTTTTTTTGCAAAAGCCATGTGTACAGATGCCATTAATTCATAACAGAACAAACTAATTAGTGAACTCGAAATCTGCCAAATTTCTAATGAATGACAACACCTTTGGGTGGACTGAATAGTGCTTCTTTCCCTCAGCCTTCATTCCTTTGTTAGGCCTGATCAGCATTAGGCATCTGAAAAACTTAAAAACAGCTCGAGTGATGTCCCTTGTAACCTCCTTGGAAAAAAACTGCGCCTGGCTTGCCATTTCCATTAGCCAGTGCCCCATTGGGGAGGAGGAAGTAGGCATGTAGGTGGCAAAGGGACCATCTAGGTAAATAAGAGAGTAAATATGATAAGAGTGTTAGCTCTTAATGTAAATAACACGAATCATCGGTAGAAGAGTTACAGAATACGGTTTTATGAAACAATGGCGATAAGCAAGTTTAGATGTATGTGGAGTGAAACACATTTATTATTTATTTTCTCCAACTCATGTAAAGTAGATACTATTTTTTTTTCATACTTCGTGAATTATACCAAAATTACATTGTTTTATCTTTTTTAAACATGCTGAAAAGAGGGAAGCAAACCTGATATGGGAACTTTACTCAATGCTCTTTAAGAACAGAATAGCTTGATATTCAAATAAATGTACCATCCTACCAAACCATAACACTGCATGATAAATTGGCAGACCCTAACATCTGAATGAAATCCAGTGTTGCAGACGCTTCTTAAAGATATTGTATCCCAAAGTATAGAGCCTCTGTGGTACAGTGCGTCTCGCACGCTGGTGGACGTGGGTTTCCTCCCGCCAGAGTTGTAAAATCTTTGGGAAGCGTTTACCGACCCACTTACCGCTTTGGCGGACACAAGTGGTGCTGTGGTTGAACCAGTGTCGCATACTAGTATGCTTCCACCCAGTCGGCTTAGGTGGGCTGACTACACTTGGTTCACAGACTACACACACCTCCAATTCCACTTCAACACAACACTCACACTTACAAGCACTTATCACCCTACATACAATCTCTGCAGAGCACCACATGCTGGTGGAGTAGCGATACAGATACACAGACAGACATAGACACAGACTTAGTAATATGCAGCAAACATCATCCAAAGTCCATTTTGGAATGTCCTTATGGAATCGTTGATGACATACCCATCCGTCAGCATAAATTTCTGGTCAGTAAGCACAGAATCACCTGCCAGCCAAAAATTATATCTGATCTTGTTATAGGAGCAAGGGATGGACTTGGAAATGTAATAGAATTTATGCTGAATACCATTAACCCCACTTCCCCAGCGTTTCTACCAAACAAAATAATATGGCTTCGAGTAACCTTTCTTTAAAAAGGACATGTTTTTAGAAAATTATTTAGCTTTAAAACTACCAAGAGTGTTTCTAACACTTTGTATTTGTAGCTCGTCTGTTAATAGCCCTTAAAAATAGTGAGTGGGCCATCATAATTAAAAAAAAAACATGGTTCATTTAATGGGCAGCTGCAGGTACTTACCACAGGTAATGAGGGGTGGTGTATAGGGCAGCTTGGTGCTCTTCTGCTGGACATCATATTAGTAACAATTGACTGGAAGGGGTGAAAATATAGCCAAGTACAAATTACTGTTAAGTGGAAATATTTGCCTCTGAATCTCCTATTCCAGTATTCCATGATGTAGTGTACACACAAGAAGTTTGTTTTACAAAACTACAGTCATGACATTATCATAACGAGAAACTGCACAAGCTAGAATCTACAGCATGAAATGTGGAGATTCATTATCTGTTGAAATGAAGAATGTTGCTTTAGTAACAGACCTGGAGAATATTGTGGACAATCACACATAATTCGAGGAACACATAAGTTAAAGAATCAATAAGACGAACCAAATAATGGGAGTGATTATGAGGTCATTTGTACACCTGAATTATGCAACTTATAAAAGCATGTACATAGCATTAGTTATAAACTTACCTCAAGCTGAAGGAAGAGGGTTTTCCATTCCTCACTGAAATATTTCATGATAAGCATTATAATGGCTGGAATCTCTGGTTGGTCACTTCCGAGTGCTTCTTTGCAGGGCTTCAGGTTGGCACTGATACTTGCGATGTCCTTTATCCTTGAAGCATCAGGACAGAGAAGGAAATCCAAGATTTTTTTTGCCCCTCCCCCCTTTTTTAAAGAACTGTCCAATACTGTCCTCAAGTTTTTCCAAATGTTGGGCAATGCCTTCCTTGTCAAACGGGTATGGCCACTCATCTTGCAACACTGTAATTGAGAGACCTTTTTCAACTATGTCCTATCTCTATAGTATATAGCAGAGGGACTGGTCTCTGCTGATATTATCACTCCAGCCCTGTCCACGGCTAGCAAGGGCTTTCAGAGTCTCTTTCTTAGCGTCTCCTGTGTCTCCCCATCGGGGAAATCCTTTGGCAAGCAGTTAATGCATCCATACATGTCTGCATTTCTTTTCTTCACTGGTTGTATAGCTAAGTTATCAGTTTCCTCGGATGCCCTTTTCATTCGTTTCATACCACACAAGTCAGAAGAGTGTCTTATATTGTTTTCAGCCCTATTGACCAACTGGCATAGAAGTGAATCATGTCGTTTTCCTACACATTCGTCATTAATTATATCTTTGAAAGATTTTGGATGTTTGGAAACAATTTGATGGGCAATGATTTCTAAGTCCTTTTTGTCTGACCGCTTCACAACCTTCATAATGTCATTCACTACAACCCGAACCATTTCTCGACGCAGTGCAGGACGTGGCCTTTCCTCCTCTCTGACTGCCTTCTTAAGAATCTCTGACATCTTCTTCCACGGTATTTGATATTCACCTGACCAGTTTGGGCTGGTATGTGGAAAAAACACGACAGGGATGGAGCTGCGGCTGCTGCAACCAGATGTTGATGGCACAGGGTAGTTGGGTTGCTCGTAGGCAGACTTTCAGGTTCTCTTGTTTTCCCTGAATGCAAACAAGAAAGTGTTCAATGTAATTCAGTGGGGTTAACAAATGAGGAAAAATAAAAAACAGTCATCAATTTATTTAACATGTAAAATACTTGTGACCAATTTTTAGTATCGGATGAATTAAGGTAGTCTGTGAAGGAAATGCAAAAAAAAAAAAAAAAATTGTACATGTGTACATGACTGTGAATCAGGCCACTTGGTACCAAAAATATACTGGTACTGTATTGACACTGGTTATAAATGGTGCATTCAAGTCAAACTTGGACCAAATTTCTAAGGTCAAATTAATCTCTGGCAATGCTAATTTTGTTATGGACGTACTGGAACTTGGCTGGATGTGGAGGTAGAAAGGTATTCAACTGAATCTATATCATATTTTATTAGCTGTGAAACACCAAATGCAGAAATGTGTATTCTGTCATTGACATCAGTGACCCATGAAATCATAGTCACTGAGGACCTAATTCACGAAGCTCACAGTACAGGATTCCATGAACTAAGGAATGGTGGCGGATACTCTGTTGTCCACCAAGCACGTAAGATTATTTATAGAACCAAGCAAACAAGGTACTAGCCACAGTATTTTTAATTTTTATTGAGGCGAAGATATACTTGACAGGTTGGTGATGATTGGCTGACTGCAGCAAGTCCTAATAACATTGATGTATTTCAAATAATTACCACATTACCCGGTAATTTTCTGAGACAACAATGTCATTTGAAGATGTTGCATTCAGCCAATCATCACCAGCCTGTCAAGTGCATCTTTGCCTCGATAAAAAGAACCTGAGTATTGGACCTATTGACCATATTTAGCCTCCTCCAGTGACCATGTCCACAAACACGCAAAAACTTTCTGCAAGAAAAAGAATGATGAAGGGCAACCACTGTAATAGTATGAGATTGCTCGTTAATAAAGTATTGGGTATGTTTATCATTTTGGTTACATGTACACTGTTAACCTGATTCATCGCAAGTAGCCAAGATTAAACCAGTGTCTGTGGAAGTCAGGGAAGGTGGCATTGTGGTTCAGGTCATAGGCTAGGCACCAGTTGTGATAAAATGTGAAGATAGAGATGCACAGATTCAAGTTGTTATCTTACAAACCCACATTTTAAGGTCAATAATTATAGTACGAGAGACATCAAAGATAATTAACATGCTTTTTTATTAAAAAAAAAAAAACATACAAACTGAAGAGAACCAAAAAAATATGTATACGTGCTTTGTGATATTTAATGCCGGTCTCGGTGACTGGACACATCAGTGCATAATGTAAACAATACAAAAAACAACACTAACATGACCTAGGTTAGGTTTGGTTATTTTGATTTTATTGTAGTTTACTACTGTCACACCAATTGGTTACTTCAGAGCGTTAGGTCGCATGTGTTCAGATGGCTTTCTTAACCCCAACACCGCGGGGTTGTCGGAGGTTTTCCATGCCATTCCCACTGGGATATTCACGCTCCGACTGACTTTTTAAAAATATTTTCCAAAAATCAGTTATTAGTCCTAGAATATTATAATTACATATGCATATGGCACATACCTTCAGCTTCCTCCTGGGATGTTTTATTAGCACTCGTCGACTACCGTAGAACTTGTGGAGACTTCTGAATTTGGGTAACTAAGTCTCCACTTTACACTTCCCGACATCCCCTAATCTGAATACAACTGCCAGATATTATCACTAGAAACACTATTCAATGATTTCCAAGTAGTTTGGAATCCATACTAAAAAAAACACACACTGTGAAAGCAATGTATAATACGAGCGAGTAGGAGCCTCCCAATCCCGCTAATTCGCAGCTGGTGTTCTGTCATTTCGTACTCAAATACCCACTCACACTATTATTTCTAGTACTTTATTACACTTGTATATATCTAAAGTCCTTTACCGCTTCCCACACGATGTTTAGTAGGGGTAGAGGTCACAGGGCCTTTTATAATAGGCGCAAAAACGGCAGAAATGGACGGACGTTACTTTACCGAGAAGGACGAGAGCAAACTGGCTGTATCTATAGCAAAGAGTTGAAAATGTCAGCTGCTAAATGTATATGCTAAGAAATAAGTCGTAGGAGATCTAGACAATACATATAAATTAGGTAGTTCCAGGAGAATATAAATATCACTCAGGCTTCTCCCTTCCTTTCTTATATACATTTATATTACGAGAGTAGCTCATACGGCATATTTCACGGGAAAAAAAGCAGGGAAAATTAGCGAACGAGTGCAGGTTGGATGTTGCTAAGTGATATTTAGCCAATTCC
>JAGKTI010038575.1:0-10700 GCA_018397915.1 Birgus latro | reverse complement strand
CAGTTGACTTTCCATTGACTAGGAAATAGGAAATATATATAAAACAAACAGCAAAAATAAATCTGTTAAGGGATCATCAGTGGTTCATCCACTTACTCTCCAGCGAAAGTGAACCACAGTTTTCTTTAAGTACCTAGGTTCACTTTTACTTGGAGGGTTCTGTGTGATAAGTGGTTTTAAGTGGCTTGGCTTGGGTGATAGATTTAGAAGTGTTGTGTGATATTTGTGGAAGTGTTGCTTCTTGGCGCTATCCCCTTCTCTCATGCATACAGACAAACACATCTGGGCTGACACACACATACACACACACACACAAACACACACACATGCAGACACATCAATAAACACACACCCATATATAAAGAGACACACATAAACACAGCCATAAAATCACATACATACACACGCATCTATAAACACACACACACACACACATACACACACACACCACACACATACACACACGCACACACACACACAAACACACACTGATCCCACACACACACTCACACACACACTCATCCCCCTCACACACTCTTTCATCTCCCACACACCCTCTCTCACACACTCCATCAACCTCTCCAACTCATTCCCATTCTTCACACTCTCCTCTAATATATTTTACAAGCTACGTGCTATTATGAATTTGTGAAGCCAGAGTTAAAGGTAGGACTGGAGGGCGAAAATTGTGTGTCAGTTAATTATTCCTCAGCAAACAGGTGATTGATGAAAGGAAAGGTTACCTGGAGCAACGCAAGCCCACGAGATCGAGATCTATAGTTCACACGCAGTCTAGCACAGTCCATGCACTCACAATGGAACGCGTGCACGGAATGTGAAAATAAAACGCGCGCGGGCGCACACACACATCCGGAACCACACGCAATCTTCCTAAAAAAAATTTGCCTTTGCCCGAGAATTTGCACCTATTAGTATGAGCGCTCTCTCTCTCTCTCTCTCTCTCTCTCTCTCTCTCTCTCTCTCTCTCTCTCTCTCTTCCTAATCCTTCTCTTCTCCCCTCCTCTAACTCTCTCTCACTCTCTCTCTCTTTCTATGTACCCCCCTCCTCATCCCCAACCCTCTTTTCCTTTCCTCCCCCACCTTTCTCCATCACGCCCTCCTCTCTCCAACCCTCCTGCTGGTACATAGACACACAGACACGCTTCCACCCACCATCAATTGGTAGAGAATCGGCCTGCAGTCATAACGGACCCAGGTTCAGATCCCCGCTGGGGGAGGGAACAGTTTATGGAATTGAAATTCATGAAATCAGACTTTACTGATCTACCAGAAGATCCGCCGACATGTTGTAAAAATACCCCCGCTAATACCAATACACCAGTCCTGTATGAGACAGCCCTAGCATGTATTCAATGTGGACGGTGGGTGTTAGCGTCTATGTGGTGACATGTAGAGGTGTATGGAACGTAGGAGGACTGCTGGGCCTTGATTGCAGGCTGTGAAGCCTTTGCCTAGAGTCGGACACACAAAAAAAAAAAAAAATCTGCACCTTCGCGTCGAGTCATGTGGCTTGTTATTGAAGTAGCAACGCAGACAAGGAATCATTTATCTCTGCTGCGAGTCTCACCTCTTAAATAGCTATCCACCGAGCCTACAGTTAACCCCTTCAGCCGAAGGACGTTATATTATTCTATCTACCTCCTCTACCTGCTTATTATTCTACCAGTATCTAACATTCTGTAAATTTCTCCTATCTAGCGGCTGAAATCTACATAGCGTGAACAATAAATTCTCCTTCTGACTCCCTATCACCCTCTCCTAAGCGACTAAGTTTTAGTTTTGGCTGGTTAATATTCTTTTGCACGTTATTTATGCGGAGTATGACGATATTACTACTACTACACTACTACTCTTACTACAACTACTCCTACTACTGCAACTACTACCACCACCACCACCACCACCACCTCTACAACTAGTACGATTATTACTGATATTATTATTATCATTATTATTATTACTATTATTATAATATTTTGCATATACCAAGCACTGTTATTTACTTTTATAAACTCTCTCTCTCTCTCTCAGCCTTGTTGGGAGCGTGTCTGGCTCAATATACCTACCTCCCACCAAGCAACGGTAACGGAATAAACGGAAAAGGCAAGGGAATCAACGGGATCAACGGAAATGGCAACGGTGCTGTTAAAGGTTACGTCGCGAACGGCAATGGACTTAATGGTAATGGAGTAACCAACGGCAAAGGAACAATCAACGGTAACGGCTATATTAACGGCAATGGTAACGGAGTAATCAACGGTAATGCAGTAGTCAACGGTAACGGCTATACTAACGGCAACGGTAACGGAGCAAACAATGGTATAGGAGCAATCAACGGTAATGGAGCAATCAGCGGCAACGGTAATGGTTATTCTTACGGTATTGGTAACGGAAACGGACTAACCAACGGTAATGGTGCAGTAAACGGTAACGGAGCAATCACCGGTAACGACCACACTAACGGCAACGGTAACGGATTAATCAACGGTAAAGGAGCAACCAACGGTAATGGTAATGATGAAATTAACGGTAAAGGCTACTCTTCCGGCACTGGTAACGTAAACGGAGTAGTCAACGGTATTGGTGCAGTTAACGGTAACGGAGTAATCAACGGTAATGGAGCAATCAACGGTAACGGAACAATCAGTGGGAATGGTAATGGTTATTCTTACAGCATTGGTAACGGAAACGGAGTAATCAACGGCAATGGTGCAATCAACGGTAATGGACTCATCAATGGTAATGGTAATGGCTACACCAACGGTAACGAAGTAATCAACGGTAAGGGCAATGGAGCAATCAATGGTAACGGTGTAATCAACGGCAACGGGCACACCAACGGTAACGGAGCCATCAACGGTAACGGTGCCATCAACGGTAATGGAGCTGTCAACGACAATGGCAACGGTGTTGTTAACGGTAATGGTGCAATCAACGGCAACGGAGCAATCAACGGTAACGGAGCAATCAATGGCAACAGTAATGGTTATTCTTACGGTATTGGTAATGGAAACGGACTAAGCAACGGTAATGGTGCAGTCAACGGTAACAGAGCCATCAATGGGAACGGAGTAATCAACGGTAACGGCTATAATAATGGAAACGGTAATGGAGTAATCAACGGTAATGGTAATGGAGCAATTAACGGTATCGGCTATTCTTACGGCATTGGTAACGGAAACGGAGTAATCAACGGTAATGGTGCAGTCAATGGTAATGGAGTAATCAACAGTAATGGATTCGTCAATGGTAACGGTAATGGCTATACCAACGGCAACGGAGTAATCACCGGTAATGGCATTGGAGCAATCAACGGCAACGGGAACACCAACGGTAACGGCGCCATCAACGGTAATGGTGCCATCAACGGTAATGGAGCTGTTAATGGTAATGGTTACTCTTATGGCAATGGAGCTTTCAACGGTAATGGCAACGGTGTCATCAACGGTAACGGTGCAAATAACGGCAACGGAGCAATCAACGGTAACGGTAACGGAGCAATCAATGGCAACGGTAATGGTTATTCTTACGGTATTGGTAATGGAAACGGACTAAGCAACGGTAATGGTGCAGTCAACGGTAACGGAGCCATCAATGGGAACGGAGGAATAAACGGTAACGGCTATACTAAAGGAAACGGTAACGGAGTAATCAACGGTAATGGTAATGGAGTGATTAACGGTATCGGCTATTCTTACGGCATTGGTAACGGAAACGGAGTAATCAACGGTAATGGTGCAGTCAACGGTAATGGAGTAATCAACGGCAATGGACTCGTCAATGGTAACGGTAACGGCTATACCAACGGTAACGGAGTAATCAACAGTAATGGCATTGGAGCAATCAACGGTAACGGTGTAATCAACGGCAACAGGAACACCAACGGTAACGGCGCCATCAACGATAACGGCGCCATCAACGATAACGGTGCCATCAACGATAATGGAGGTGTTAATGGTAATGGTTACTCTTTCGGCAATGGAGCTGTCAACGGAAATGGCAATGGTGTTATCAACGGTAACAGTGCAATCAACGGCAACGGTATCAGCAGTAACGGTGCAATGAACGGCGGGTACACTAAGGGAAACGGTGCCATCAATGGTAACGGTGCAATCAACGGCGACGGGTACGCAAACGGAAACGGCGCCATCAACGGTAACGGTGGAATCAACGGCAACGGGTATGCTAACGGAAACGGAGCTATCAACGGAGACGGTAGAAGCATTGGTAATGGCTTCACAAACGGTCTTAACGGTAACGGCATCAACAGAATCAACGGTAACGGGATCAACGGCTTCGTGGACCCCATCACCGCGTTGAGCTCTGCCATCGGGGGCGGCGGCATTGCAGGCGTGGACTATCCCATCCTGGCCTCCGTCCCGCTGACCAGCTTCACCTGCGCTAACACGCAGGTGCCCGGATATTACGCCGATGCCACCCCGGAAGCTGGATGTCAGGTGAGAAGTTACAGTGATTTACTGCTTTGTGGCATCGTATCTACTGTGTAAGTCCTGGCACTGTATCTACATTCTTAGGTCTTTTCATTTCAGTAACCCGGTCTCAGTAATTATGTCACAGTACTGCTAATACTATGCTAACACTTCCCCGGAGGGTGGACATCAGGTGAGAATACTGTGAGATACTGTGTCATGGCACTGTATCTACTGTGTAAGTTCTTGCACCGTATCTACACACTTAGGTCTTCATGATACTTAAGTCTTTTCACTGCAATACGCCGAGATCAGTAATTATACCATACGAGGCCGGATGTCAGGTGAGAATACTGTGAGGTACTGTGTCCTGGTATCTACTGTGTAAGTCTTCAGGTATCACAGTACAGTACTGGAGTACACCGGGTTCACCTGCACAAACACACAGCACCCTATTCCTACTTTGACATCCTACCTTAGACTTCCTTTTGAGCGATTATTTAACCTACTACATATAATATTCCCTCACACATTACTAATAAAGTTTTAAGATCTACTAATGATGCTCATGAAGGCTTAAAACTACAAGAGGCGAAATAAATAGCTGAGAAAGATGGAGAACGAACTCTGTCATACTACAACCCATCACATCCACTGTCCAAGGTTTTATCATAATTACTCAGGCCATTACTTCACTACATTCACCTTCCCAGACACTGAAACCATGTCTGTCATGTAAGGATGAATGCAGTTTATTACCAATGTGTATACTGTTGTTTGATTCCCTTATACACTCCTTCATGGTACTATATCATGGAAGGTCTCCATGGTAGTTACGTAAGTTAACCCCTTCACGATACATCTGTGCACTCCTTTATGGTACGATGGCATTTTCATGGTAGTATCTTAGGCTAGATCCCTTCACGATACCAGTATGCTCTCCTTCATGGTACTACAGTATATGCTTATGGGAGTCTTTCATGGTACTTAGGTAGCCTATTCAAAACACAGGGTATCGGAGAGCCAATACACCTTTTTCGACACCATTTCCAATTTCCCAACACTAATAATGCCCTGAAATTTGGGTGTAGCGTGAGAATACACTATTATGCTTACTGTCTAGGGTTTGTATAAGTAGCCAGTTCCTTCACCACATTCTGGTCAGCTACACCAATATACAGGTCGCTGAATACCACGCTGATACTACAGCAAGGAAGGTTAGGCTTTTATAAGGTAGGCTATCACAAGAAGGAAATATCGACTAATATTAACAAGTATAGGATATAGGTCGTTTGCTCCTCATCACGGGGACAGAAATTTGCAGGGTTCATTTCTATACGTTGTGGTTAGAGGCAGCACGCTTTCAAATGGAGATTTGCGTCTATGAAATATCTTACCTCTCATAGGACAGATTTTGAAGAGATGAAGACCAAAATTTGCCGCATGTCCAATTCCGTTCAAAATGACACTAAATTTACACCAAAAATGCTTTCTAGTAGATTCTGAAGTCCTTGTGCACTGAAAAGTGAAAGAAATGAGCTAGCTTACTTAAAGACATCCCTTTTATACTCACTTTGGCCATAAACCAACTCCGTCTTGTAAAATCTATAGCTTTCCAACAGAGTCACAAGTCCTTGGGCATTGGAATGTGAAAGAAATAAGCTAGGTTACTGAAAAACCACCCCCTTCTCTCTCACTTTGGTCATAAATCAGTCTTCCCATGGTGAAATTTGCGTCTCATCCACGAATTACACTAACCTTAAAATCATGAGAGGGTTCGTAGTCATGGCACGTATACTGTATATCAACTTTCTCTTTCACCTTCAACCTTGACTTCTAAACAGTGCAGTCGCTCGCCCTGACCTGCTTAATTATCTCTCAATTCCTTCTTCCGGTACACCGAAGGGGATTACTGGGGCTTCTGCCTTACCCATTTCTACCATTATTAATACTTCTTGTTTTTCCAANACTACTACTACTACTATTCTACTGCTACTACTACTACTACTACTACTATTCTACTACTACTACTACTACTACTATTCTACTACTACTAGTTCTGCTTCTCCTCCACTTCTTTTCTCGTCCTCCTCCACCACAACCACAACTATTACTACCACCACCATCACTACTACTACTACCACCACTCCACTGCTACTACAACAACAACAACAACAACAACAACAACTACTACTACTACTATTACCACTATTATATCCACGACCACAACCACAACTGTTACTACCACCACCACTACCACAACGACCACCACCACCACTACCACTACTACTACAACTACTACTACTTCTACTATTTCCACAGGTCTTCCACATCTGCCAAGCTGATGGACGTATGGATTCCTTCCTTTGTCCCAACGGTACTGTTTTCAACCAACAGTACTTTGTGTGTGACTGGTGGTACAACTTCGATTGTGCCACCGCTCCCAGTTTCTATGGTCTCAACGCCAACTTTGGACTCGTCAACGGAAACGGTGTCAACGGTAACGGTATCAACGGTAACGGAATCAATGGAAACGGCATCATTGGTAACGGTTATGGTAATGGCGTGAATGGTAATGGTGTGAATGGTATTGGCATCAACGGTATTAACGGCAACGGGATCAACGGTAACGGTTATGGTAATGGTGTAAATGGTATCGGCACCAACGGTAACGGCTATGGAAATGGTGTGAATGGTAACGGTGTAAACGATAATGGTGTCAACGGTAACGGTATCAATGGTAACAGTGTCAACGATAATGGTTACAGTTACGGGCATCGCAACGGTAACGGAGCCATCAACGGCAACGGTGTCAATGGAAATGGCCAAATCAATGGTAATAGCAACGGAAACGGCTACACCAACGGCTTCGCAAACGGTAACGGTGCAATCATCAGTAACGGGGCAATCAACGGTAATGGTAACGGTGTAGTCAACGGTAATGGCTACACAAACGGCAACGGTGCAATGAACGGCAATGGAGCAATGAACGGTAACGGGTATACAAACGGAAACAGTGCAATCAATGGTAACGGCTACACAAACGGTAACGGTAATGGTTACGCAAACGGTAACGGTAATGGAGTGATCAACGATAAAGGTGGAATCAACGGTAACGGATATGGAGTAATCAACGGTAATGGTAACGGTGCAACCAACGGTAACGGTGCGATAAACGGTAACGGAACAATCAACGGTAACGGAGGAATTAATGGTTACGAAGCAATCAACGGTAACGGTGCGATCAACGGTAACGGTGCGATCAACGGTAACGGTATAACTAACGGGCTCTACCAAACTCCCAGCTTTTAACAGTACAATCTATATAAATTATTGCCCTATAGACCTATTTATAATTTTCTATACAAATAATGTAAATATACCGGTATATTATTATTTACAGGTAGGTGCCACGTACTCTAAACAGGTAAGTCTAATTATTTTTACCTGTGCTGGATTTCTTCACACTTAAGCGATTTTCAGACGGATATTCTCAGCTTAAAGGGGATTTCTCGGGCTGAAGAGGTTAAGGAAGGCTTGGGCTGTATTCTTCATGGGTAAGGTACTCCCTAACACCTGTTCCTAAGCAATTTATTTTGCTGATTACACCTTGCCTTCCTGTTATTTAAGTCATTCTAAAAAATAAATCGGTGAGGAAGAGGTGTCGAGGACATTCTTAACCTCCCAGAATACGGACCTCGGATTCGTAAGGAAGCTCCCTAACACCTCTTCCTTATCGATTTATTTTTGAGATATGGCTGGGTAATATCCTTTTACACTTTATCTATGCAGAGTATGGCGCTGTAGGAAGGATTTATGGAACACGGAATAGGACAGTTAGGCATAATACACAAAATAAGTTGCCGGGGACAAGGTGTTAGGGAGCTTCCTTAACAGAGAATACCACCCTTGATCGGACCCCTCCAGATCTGAAGAAACCGTCTGAACAGCAAGAATAAAACCCTTCGTCCTTCACTGCTATCTTGGCTGACTTCAGATGGTTTTTCTTAACTACAGAGGCGAATTATCGTCTCCATTATCCCCTCAGTGGGAAGACGATTTATGTGTTGATTTCAGATGCCTTCAGGCGTGAAAACCGTGTGCATTTACTACTCAGTAGGATTGTTTTTTCGGTTCATTTCATCTGCTTTCAGAAGATTTCAGTCAGATTTGGAAGGACTTGGTGTATTCAGGGGGTTTGGGAAGGCTTTATGCAACCATCCAGTTCCACCTCCCTCCCTCCTCAGCTGCATAAAATCGTCTGTCGAGCAAGACGAATGTCCTACACGTCTCCATAAGTCAAATTACAAGGATATATAGACGGTTTTCCTCATCTGTAGTCTAAAAGTGAAAGAGTTAAGACTACCCTGTTCCTCAGATCTGACTCAATACCGACTGCCAGTTGAGGAAAAGCGTCAGGTGAAGCCTAATTAGCAGCAGGGTTGAGTTGGCGAGGTGCATGTAACAGGTCAAAGCTCACGAGGTCAAGGGGTTAATTGATTACTTAGTACCTGTCGGATATACTTACGTTATTCACACAAAAGATAATTATTTCAGGCCTAATTCAACCAATATATTTATATTTGGTTTGAATATATTTTTAAATTTATATATATAATTTTTATTAATAGCTCATATTCCTTCAAAATTTGCCATTTGATATTTTTTTTTAATTTGATCTTAATACAAAAGTCATTTTCTTCCTTCTTTTTCTTTACCGTACTATCAAACTCACGGATCTTATTCAAAATTCTGCCATAGCATCAATTATTTTTTGACAGTCTGTTTTCTCACTGAAATTAGAACATGTTTAACTCACTTTTAAAAAATTATAGCTATGCCTAATGGTAGCCTACTTCATGATTTACTTAACCTATAGGGCTCCTTAAATTCTGGCCTTAAAAAGATATGCCAATCACTACATAAAATTTCTAGTTTAGATCTAAGCAATGCACTTAAAATTTTTCCTTGAGGTGGTCGATTTTGCTGCTTTAAAAATTGGGGGCCAAAATTTAAGCTGAAAGAATATATAATTTTTAATACTCACCATTCAGTAGATTTTCGCTTTCGTCTAATAATACTGTATGTTCAAATTTCTTCCGCCAGAGGTCAACCTATTCCCAACTCTCATTTTTATTTAATTCTATATGCATTTGGTCAAGAGAATAAATGTACATATTTTCAAACTAATCTCTAAATCAGTTTCCTTTATAAAAATTCTTGCCTAAAATGAGTAACATATTCCCTGCTTAATGTTTTGATGTAAGTATTAGGCCACTTACTTCTAAAAATAAGAGAGATAGCTCCTGCCCAGACACCGAGGAAGACTGATAGTATGAGTGAAAGATGACTTCTTGTAGTGTATCTTCCATCCTCTCTCTCCCATCAGTATTTTCCCATCTCATCCATAAATGACCCTAGGCAATAATTATTTTCAAAGTGTATGAAGAAATATATGGATTGGTGAAGAGTGATGGCCTTTTTTTGCGATCATGTCTTGCCGTAATTCACTTTGCTGCGTCAAGACGGCTTACCCATTCCAAGAAATCTCTCTCCTGTTGATGGCATTGATAAACTTACATCCGACCCTACCCAGTTCGAACACCCTCATCAAATTCGACATTCGAACCTCAGAACTCACAAAATGTCTCTCTCAAACACCTCTTTGGCCTCCTTTAGTTCAAAAGTCTATCCTAAATTTGAAATCTGAACCTCAAAAGTCCGAAATGTCTCTCTGAAGCATCTGTTTGAACCCCTCCAGCTCGAAATGTCTCTCTGAAGCATCTATCTGACCTCCTCCATTCTCTCAGTGAAAATAAGTTTTTGGAAGTAGCAATGAGTGAAATATAAATATGTTGTTGTACTGAAAGGCTAAACTGACGCTGGGATCTATATCTTGTACGATAGGTGCTAGGGAGGGGCGCCCTCATGTGGTGCGTTGGTATGCGGTGGAGTTGCATGGTTATAAAAACACCCCTCAGCTCCCTCTCCATCCACCAGAGATTAGGATGGTGGACTGCAGGAGAGGGGAAACTTCAGCCTGTAGTCTACTGGGTTTACATTTATATGATCTAGGGTTACTACTACTACTTGTATAATATTGCTCACACAGCTTAAGCAGTACATTTTTGAATATTTTATAATATTTTATAATATTTTTAGTCCCATATGCAGATTTATGTTTTGTGCCATAAGTCTTTCATGGATCTTTTTCCTTTTGCATAATTGTTTGTATATTATAATTTATGG
>JAGKTI010038574.1:0-10700 GCA_018397915.1 Birgus latro | reverse complement strand
TATATAAATATATATATATATATATATTTATATATATATATATATATCATCTTTTTCAGCCATTTGAGTATCCTCTGCAGGACCGGCCTATCCCAACCGAAGTCGGGACGATACAGCCGATGTAACTCAGCTAAGTGGCTTAGGCTGTCTGGTAGAGATTGTATGTATGGTGTGAAGTGTAATTGTGGTGTTGGAGTGGTTTTCGATATGTGTGTAGTCTATGATGCAAGTGTAATTGGCCCATGCAAGCCGACTGGGTGCAAGCATACTTTAAAGTAAATGACACTGATTCAACCACAGCATCCTTTATGTCCGTCAAAGCAGTACGTGGCTGGGAGAACTCTCCCTAAGCTTATTACCTTGGCGGGATGTGAACCCAGGTTCACCCATGTATGAAAGCACACACATTACCACTGTACCACAGAGGATTCATATAAATATGTCTATAAATCTATATATTTATATATATACTGTATGTATATCCATCCATTATCCAATCCTATGTCGCCCCACAGAGGAGCATAGGAGCCCAGGGCTAGGCAAGTTGTCCTGACAGTTAAGATGAGAGTGACCAGCCTTACTCATCCCTGAGTGACATTATGTGAGCAACAAACCCCAACCACCCCTTGGATATAAACCTTCACCGGCTCAATCCAACTGGAGTGCCGTAATTACCCACTATACCACCAGGCGCCAAAATTTGGTTATATGGTTATCACCCAGCGTAGTAAATGGGTTCCTGGTGTACAGGAAACCATTTGGCTTGTCACTCAGTGTATAGTCACCCACAGGCAGAAGGATGAGGAAAGAATGAAGGAAAGAAATGCAGAAGAGGGAGTGTAAAGTCACCTGTAGGCAGAAGGACAAGGAAAGAAAGAAGAGGAATGAAGGAAGGAATTTATATATATATATAACCATCCATCCATCATCCAATCCTA
Organism: Birgus latro; assembly: GCA_018397915.1. Classification (NCBI taxonomy): domain Eukaryota; kingdom Metazoa; phylum Arthropoda; class Malacostraca; order Decapoda; family Coenobitidae; genus Birgus; species Birgus latro. The sequence continues at coordinate 9,762 of JAGKTI010038574.1, read as the reverse complement.
TGTTGCCCCATGAGGAGCATAGAAGCCCGGGGCTAGGCAACTGCCCTCTTACGGTTTCTGTCTTTCTATCTGTGCCTTCATCTCTAGCTTCCTTTCTGGTCGTACTAGATTTTATGTTGTAGACGGCCATCGTTCTTCTAGATCTATCAACAGTTGTGTTCCTCAGGGCTCTGTCCTATCACCAACTCTCTTCCTTTTATTCATCATTGACCTTCTAAGCTGTACATCTAACCCCATCCACTCATATGCTGATGATTCCACCCTTCACCTTTCCATTTAGTTCCTGCAATGTCCATCTCAGCAGTTACTTCAACAAACAAGGGATGAAGCTATAGCACACCTAATGTCTGACAAAATCTTCCACAGGATTACCCACTAATGCTTAACAATGTCCAGCTCAATCCTGCATCATCTTTGAACATGCTCCGGGTTTCATTCACTCGGGACTTATCTTGGAAAGAACATAGTACATCTCTTGTGAAATCTGCTTGCAAGAGATTAGGTGTGCTAAGCCGACTCTGAACTTACTTTACCCCTGCACAGTTGTTGACTTTGTACATGGGTTTTATTCACCCCTGTGTGGAGTACAATTCTCATGTGTGGGGAGGCTCCCCACATGCAGCTCTTCTCAATAGGGTGGAGTCAAAAGCTTTTAGTTTCATTAACTCTCCTCCTTTTACTGATTCCCTTCAACCTCTGTCTCTTTGCCGCACTGTTACATCTTTATCTCTTTTCTGCCGCTACTTCAGTGGTCACTGTTCCTCTGAGCTCTCTGCTTGCATCCCTCCACCTCTACCACGGGCACGTAGCACTCGTCTAGCAACAAACTCTCATCCCTTTTCTGTCCAACTCTCTAATGCAAGAGTTAACCATTACTCCCAGTCCTTCATGTATGCAACTGGTCAATTCTGGAACTGTCTTCCTTTGTCTGTATTTGCTACTTCATATGATCTCCAGTCTTTCAAACGCAGTGTGCCCAGGCATCTCGAAATGAACAGGTCTTGAATTCAGCTGTCTTTCATATTGTTTTTGTTTTTTTCTTGGAAGGAACAGTATACAGGCCCATGGCTTTTGGTTCCTTCTTCCTTGCAAAAAAAAAAAAAAAAGTTGGTCCTGACATTTAATGTGAGAGTGACTAGCCTCACTCATCCCTGAGTTGCATTATGTGAGCAATAACCCTTAACCACCCATTGGATGTAAACCTTCATCAGCTCAATCCGATTGGAGTGCCATAATTACCCACTAAACCATCAGGCACCATAATTTGGTTATATGGCTACCACCCAGAGTAGTAAATGTTTCCTGGTGTACAGGAAACCATTCAGCTTGTCACTCATTGTAGAGTCACCCATAGTCAGAAGGAACAGAAAAGAATGAAGGAAAGAAAGATAAAAGAGGGAGTGTAAATTCACCTGTAGGCAAAAGGATGAGGAAAGAACGAAGTAAAGAAGGACAGAAGAGGAAGGAAGGAAAGGAGGGAGTTGAGGAAAGGGCAGACACCCGAGAGCTGCACTACATCCAGTGAGTGGATGGTGAGCGCCCCCACCTACCACAATATAAATACTGTAAGTCCTCATTTTTCGCTGTTTTGATGTTTCGCCAAAACTTCGCGAAACGTGAAACAACGAAGTGTGAAGTTAGGAATCAATGGGAAAAATAGATGGGCGTTCCAGTGGGACAGGTACCTTACCTTATCAAAGTCCTATAACACGAAACAGTCCCTACCCAAAATTAAATATGGTGTGTTTACTAGTTGCTTATACAGCATAACACAATAAACATGTACCTGAAATTACATTAGAACTGTTATAAAGAGCTGCAACACCAAAAATCCTTACCAGTAATAAAGTAAACATTGGCATGACTGGAAGGTGAGGCTGTGTTGAGGGTGGATGGGTTAGTTACTGGGCGACATGGGCCTCTCTGGGGAAGCCCTATCACCTAAGCTGAAGCCCTCGAAGTTGAATTCAGTCTCCAGCAACTTCACTTCCTCTCTGTCCACTTCTCCTCCTTCATCCTCCTCTCCTGTCATGTCTAAGTCTTGCATAATAGCAGCCACATTCTCTGTCACATTAAAAAAATGTGTGATCCTGGCTTGTCTCTGCTCCAGTAGGTTTCTGTTGTAGACTGCCATCAATTGAGACTTCAGATCATTCAAGGTGGATAGGATCTGGGTAGCCTCAGGCATACTCCCAGCGTATGTCTCGAAGGTTGTTGCCATGTCGGTTATGGTGGCCAGACTGTGGGACAATTTATGGGAGGTCACCTTCTCCTGTGCAGTGTGCTCTGGCCTTTCATTGTCTTCACTGGAGTTCATCTCTTCCTCTGTTATGTCACCTGAGTCTAGGTCATACTGTGTCAAGTGTTATCTTACAGCCATTTCGTCCACCTCTGCTGTGTTTATGCTTGTGTGTCTGATCGCTTCCACAGTTGCCACCAGAGTGTCATTTTCCCTCTGCCGCTCACCTTCCATAGTCAGGTGAGGGAAAAGTTTCTTCCACCCATGTGTTATAGTGGCTGGGGAAATTTTTTTCCAGCATTTGACCTTGATATCCACAGCAATTTTTATGCTGAAGTCCTTCCAAAACTGACTTACTGTCTTGGCAGGTCAAAAATGGGCAGGTGGTGGTGGGGGTGTGGTTATGCTAGGAGGCTGCTCTGAACTTGAGGACGGGCCCGGTCTGGGCTCCTCTAGACTACTTGTACTTTGTGACTGTTTTGGCCTGGGAGACAGTGCTGCGAGTGTGCTGTGTTGGTCATAATCTTCCTCCTCTTCCTGAATCTGTCGCAAAATTCCACTGTCACTTGTCTTTTGCCTGAGTCTGGCACGCACCTTAGAGTAGAACATATTCTTAACATTGGCAATGATCTCTTGGTCTAGTGGTTGGAGTTTTGAAGTTGTGTTGGGTGGTAAGAGAACAACCTGGACATCTGGGTGACGGTCGACAAGATATCTGGCATGTGACCTTGCATTATCCATAAAAAGGACAACCTCAAATGCTAGATTCATTTTCGTGCATTGCATCTGTGTGTCGGGAAGGAAGTACCGGTCAAACTACTTGTGTGACAAACTCTCCACCATGTAGCTTCTTGGTGTGACCTCCCAGTAAATGTTTAGGTTTTTCATGTTACAGTGTCGGTAGGGCCATGATTTATGGAACTTGTGATGTGGCTTCATCTTGTGTGAGCCGGAAGCATTGCAGGTAAGTAAGACGCTCAGCCTCATTCCATTCATCTTTGTGCCGACTGCCTGTCTCTGTCCCTTCGTCACGTATGTGAATCTTGCTGACCACTTCCAGAAGAAACCAGTCTCATCACAGTTATACACCTGGTGCCATGAATACTCACCCTCCTCAATAATATTGTGTGCCTCCTCTGGAAACCTTGCAGTTGCATCAACGTCAGCAGATGCAGCCTCACCATGGTAAGCTGCGCACCTCACCTCGCACATTTTCTTAAACCTGAAGACCCACCCTGACGAAGCTCTGAACACGGGTGGCAGGTTTATATTCTTCTTGCGGTAAACTGCTTGGTATATCCTAATTGCCTCGTCCTTGATTGTCCTGGTAGAGATGCTTACACCCGCCCGGCTCCTGCTGTCGAGCCAGCGGACAAGTTATCCCTCTGTTATGGCCATTACACGTCTTATCACAGATGATCCCACGATCACGGTCTTGTTGGATGGGAAGAACTTGGTCCGGATCGTAACCTTAGGAAAATTACAGTAAACCCTTGATAAGCCGAACTATATGGGGCTCAACCCTGGTTCGAATTACCGAATTTTCCGGTTTACCGAATTTTGACCCCCCAAAATTGCTAAATTACCGAATTGTCACCCCCAAAAATTGCTAAGACAATACCTATTACTTGTCCTTTCAACACTAAATTAAAGAAGCATATATAAATAAATTAGTTATGACAAAAAACAATATAGTGCATTTAATATACATTTAACCCCTTCAGTGCTGGGTGTATTTTCATTTTGTTCTTGCTGCCACCAGACAATTTTAGTCAGTGTAGGTTGGATGTGTGGAAGTGCACGGGTTGGTACAGCCTTCGTTAGCCCCTTCAGTATGTGAATCCAGTCCTGAGTGCCATAAAATCGGCTGGAGGAAGCGTAAATAAAGTAGAAATAGACGTCACAGTACTGAAGTGGTTAATTGGTAGGAAATCATTCACAGAGGCAGTACCGACTGTCGGTAACGTGTGTTGGAGATGGATTTTCACCCCCCCAAATTGCAATAACAATACTTATTACCTGTCTTCTTAACATTAAAGTAAAGGAGCATATACAGTGTATAAATTAATAAAGAAAGACAAAAAGAAAGAATTCTATCTATCTATCTATTGCCAGACGCCTCAATCCCGAACGGGGTGGCCACAAACAAATCGCCTCCATGTCACTCTGTCCCCTGCCATTTCACTACCACGCTCCCAACTCACACCCCTCTCTCATATACCTCTCCACTCCATCCCTCCATCTCATCCTCGGCCTCCCCCTTCCTCTCGCCCCCTCCACCTCACTCACATACACTCTCCTCGTCAATCTTTCACTCTCCATCCTCTCCACATGCCCAAACCACCTTAACGTGTTTCTCCTAACGCTTCCCATCACGTCCTCAACCACACCACAACGCTCCTTCACTTCCTCATTTGTTAGTCTGTCTTTCCATGTGACTCCACACGCTCCTCTCAAATAACTCATTTCCACTGCTCTCACTCTTGATTTCTGTTCTTCCAACAGGGTCCAAGCTTCACTTCCATATGTCAGAGTTGGTATCACAATACTGTCATGTAACAACTTTTTCACTTCCATGCTCACCTCCCTGTTTCTTATCACTGCTTTCAACGAACCAGCAACCTTCCTTCCCTGCTGTACCCTTTCAAGCACTTCACCCTCCAGACTTCCATCCTTACTCCTTACTCATCACACTGCCCAAGTACTTAAATTCACTCACATTCTTCATTTCCTTCCCATCCAATCTCACTGTACACTCACTGGCTTCACTTCTCTCAAAGATCATCACTTTACTCTTCCCCACATTCACCTTTAGATTCCGTTTCTTACACACTCTCCCAAACTCATCTACCAAGCCTTGCAGCTCCCCTTCGTCTTCACTCAACAACACAGTATCATCTGCAAACAACAGTACAGGGAGTTTCCAAACACTGCCCTCTCTCACTAGGGCCACTCCAACATCCACTGCCCGACCTTATATCTCTTTTATAACCTCATCCATATACAGATTGAACAACCATGGAGACATGACACATCCTTGTTTCAATCCAGCCTTCAAATGGAAAGATTCACTCAGTTTGCCATCCACACGCACTGCAGCCTTAGCACCCTCATACATACTCTTCACTGCCTTCAACAACTTCCCATCCACTCCATATATTCTTAATACCTTCCACAAACCTTGTCTATCCACCCAGTCATATGCTTTCTCCAGATCCATGAAGGCTGCATACATCTTCTTGCCCTTCTCTAGAAACTTTTCCACTAAGGATCTAAGAATGAATATCTGCTCTACACAACCTCTTCCCTTCCTAAAACCTCCTTGTTCTTCTCCAACTAATTCCTCAGTAATATCCCTAACTCTGTCAATAAGTATCCTACCATATATTTTTCCTATTACACTGAGAAGGCAAATGCCCCTATGATTACCACACACTGCTTTTTCCCCTTTTCCTTTGTACAGAGGAATAATTATACCTGACTTCCAATCCTCCGGGACTCTACCCTCCTCCCAAGCCAATCTGCACACCTTCCACATCCATTCTATTGCTATCACTCCCCCATGCTTCAGCATTTCACCACATACTCCATCAATTCCTGGGGCTTTCCCCATTTTTACTTTCTTCATTGCTTCCACCACTTCCATCCTGGTGATTTCTTCCTCTCTTCTCACAACCCTCCTTCTCCCTGCCATTCCCCAGCCACTTATACTTGCATTACTTTCATTCTCTTTGTTCAACAGTTCATTAAAGTGTTCTCTCCATCTGTTTACTTTTTCTCCCTTCTCCACTAGTAATCTACCATTTTTATCTTTCACACCCCCACTGACTTCGTTGGCACCCTGTCTAGCTCTCTTTACCTCCTTCCAGAACATTTTCTTACATTCCCTCCACTTTGCACTCAAATTCCTTCCAAATTCCTCATCCACTCTCTTCTTACTCTCTCTTACTAATCTTTTCACCTCTTTCCTCCTCATTACATATAACTCTCTCGTCCGTCTCTCAGCTTTTTCATCGTCCCTGTTCCTCATCCACTCATTATATGCTTTCTTCTTTTGTGCCACAGCCTCTCTCACCTCTTCAGTCCACCATGCTGTTCCCTGAACCCCCTTTCGTCTTCTCTTCACCCCACACACCACCTCACATGCTGCACACATTTCTTCTGTGAATACCTTGCACACACCCTCCACGTCCCCCATCTGCTCAAATCTATATTTACCCAATCGCTCCTCCACTTCCTTTCTATATTCAGCCTTTATTCCATCCTCTTGTAACTTTTCTACCCTCGTTGTAACACATACTTCCTCCTGTCTAATACTTTACCAGAAGAGCATGGTGATTCCACCTATACAGTATTTTAACAAACTGATCATCTCAAGGTAAGTAATTCTGGTACATAGAAGTGATTGGAAAAAAACAAAATATACCTATTTTTGGATATATAAGCAAGCGGCCAGATTGCCCGTGGGATTGTTTACTAATGATCTCTCCAACTGGCTGCATTGTTTGCCAGCCATTGCTCCGATTGGTAGTGTCAGCGTATCCCTTGTCAGAGCTATGGGAAAATTAATAATTTAACCAGACCTAAAGCAATCTAACCTAACTTGCATTTGACATCCAGATTTCAAATTGAAAAATGAGCATAAGGAACGTTAACTATGGCCAGCTACTGGTAGACGTTGGTGGAATGCTTATGCATTCTAAATCCTTATTTATAGCTTTCAGAGTTACGTTTATGAAAATGTCCATTAGCTGTGGTAATCCAGGAATAAGACCAGGTAACAAGTAACCTGTGAAAGACTCGCTTCAATAGAAACTGTGGAAAGGCCATGACCCTGTGGTAAAGAATTAATAATTTTTATTCACCTTTTCTGCTTCATTTATACTTTTTTATATTTTTATGGTCGTATATTATGTTTACTGTCGACTTGGTTTCTCTGTTGATATTGTTATTGTAATACTTGAGGAGACGTAGGACCACTTTTTATTTAATTTTATTTTTTTTAACAACTTCAGATGATTCAGTGACTTTGCAAAGGTGTACAGAAGAGCATTTTTGAGTATGAAGAGGATCCATCAGTAAACAAAGAAATTGTGGTTATATAAGGGATTTGTTAGGATAAGTTTACTTGCTATCCTATAAAATTGTTTACGTTAGCATAAAATAGGTTACTTTAGGCTAGGATAAAGTAGGTTGGGTTAAGTTTTGAAAATTTAGGTTAGGTTTAGATAAATAGGCACTGGTAAGGGTAATTTCGTTCAAAAATGTCATTCCAAGATGGTGTCTGTCTGTCTTCGTTCACCACAGGCTGGGATCCATCTATATACCAACACTGCTTTTTTAAAAATGCTTTTCTATCTGTCTGTCTATTGCTAGATGCCTTTATTCCATAGCTAAGGGATGGCCACAAACAAATCGTCTCCATGTCGCCCTGTCCAACACCATTTCACTGCCTTGCTCCCAGCTCACACCCCCTCTCTCATATATCTCTCCACTCCATCCCTCCATCTCATCCTCAGCCTCCCCCTCCCCCTCCCCTCCACCTCACTCACATACACACTCCACATTAGTCTCTCTCTCTCCATCCTCTCCACATGGCCAAACCACCTCATTGTAGGCTATTTCTCCTACTGGTAATTCGTTCTGTCAGATACGCATCCACACCACAACACTTCACTTCCTCATTTGTCAGTCTGTTTCTCCATGTGACTCCACATGCTCCTTTCAAATACTCATTTCTACTGCTCTCACTCGATTTGTGTCCTTCCAACAAGGTTCAAGCTTCACTTCCAAACGAGTTGGTATCTCAATACTGTCATGCAGTGACTTTTTTACTTCCATGCTCACTTCCTTGTTCCTTATCACTTCTTTCAAAGAACCAGCAACCTTTCTTCCTTGTTGTACCCTTTCAAGCACTTCACCCTCCAAACTTACATCCTTTCTCATCACACTGCCAAAGTACTTAAACACACTCACATTTTCCATTTCCTCCTTATACATCCTCACTGTAGTCACATTCAGTGTCTTATTTCCCTCAGAGACCTATTCTTCCCTACATTCACCTTTAGATTCCATTTCTTACACACACTACCAAATTCATTCATCAAACCTTGCATTTCTCCATTGTCTTCACTTAACAATACAGTATTGTCTGCAAACAACAGTAGCTACAGGGAGTTTCCAAATACTGCACTCTCTCATTAGGGTTGCTCCAACTGCACTGCCTTGTATCTCTTTTATAACCCCATCTGTATAAAGATTGAACAACCATGGGGACGTGACACATCTCTTTTCAATGCAGCGTTCAAATAGAATAATTCACTCAGTTCACTATTCATATGCACTGCAGCCTTAGCCCCCTCATACATACTCTTCACAGCATTCAACTACTTCCCATGTACTCCATATATTCTTAATGCTTTCCACATTCCTTGTCAATCCACCCCATCCTATGCCTTCTCCAAATCCATGAAGGCTGCATACAACTTTTTTCTCTTCACTAGAAACTTTTCCACTTAAGGTCTAAGAATGAATATCTGATCTACACAACCTCTTCCCTTCCAAAACCCTCCCTGTTCTTCTCCAACTAATGTCTGTTATTTCCCTGACTCTGTCAGTAAGTATCACTAAGAAAATAAATGCCCCTATGGTTGCCACACTTGTCTGTTTCCCCTTTTTCTTTGTACAGAGGAATAATTATACATTACCTGACTTATAATACTCCAGGACTCTACCTTCCTCCCAGGCCAATCTGCGCATCTTCCATATTCATTCTACTACTATCTCTCCCCAGTGCTTCAGCATTTCACCACACTTCATCAATTCCTGGGGCTTTCCCCATTTTGACTTTCTTCATTGCTTCCACTACTTCCATCCTACTGATTTCTTCGTCTCTTCTCACCTCCCTCATCCTCCCAGCCATTCCCCAGCCACATATACTTGCATTACTTTCATTCTCTGTGTTCAACAATTCCTTAAAGTATTCTCTCCATCTGCTCACTTTTTCTCCCTTCTCTACTGGCAGTTCAGTATACCATTTTTATCTTTCACTCCCCAGCTTACTTCTTTATCTCCCTTGCTAACTCTCTTTACCTCTTTCCAGAACATTTTTTTACAAGCCCTTCACTTTACACTCAGATTCCTTCCAAATTCCTCATCTTCTCTCTTCTTACTCAGTCTTACTAATCTTTTCATCTCTCTCTTCTTCTCTACATACAGTAGGCGCGGAAAGTATTGACGCCATCTTAAAAAAAGAAAACATTCTTGTGGTTAGCAAGGAGAAACAAATAAATTAACACTCACCACTGAATTTAGTATTTACTGGCATTCCCCTTCACCTTTATTATCTTCTTAAGGCGTCTGGGGAGACTGATGGCGTAGTTTTGCAGAACAGACAGAGTAAAACTGCTCCATAGCTGCAGCCTCAAGTTTAGGCAAAGATGATGTGTCCATACTACGTAGCTGCCTTCATGTGCACCCATAAATTCTCAATGGGATTGATATCTGGGCTGTTTCTGGGCCAA
>JAGKTI010038573.1:0-10700 GCA_018397915.1 Birgus latro | reverse complement strand
ACCACAATAAGGTAAATAAAAGATATGTTTATCAGTGTACAGTACAGAATTATTATATACAGTATATTATATTATTTGATTATTGTTGTGATTGTATAATACAGTATTGTACTACAAAGGTAGTGAAAACAGTTTAAAAAACCACTTATGCAATCCAGACTAATGTCTGGTATATCGGAAAAAGTCTGGGTTAGTTCTAGTAGGTGGGGGCACTCACCATCCACTCACTCGATGTAGTGCTGCTCTTGGGTGTCTGCCCTTTCCTCTCCTCCTTGTTTCTATCCTTCCTTCCTTTTCTGTCTTTCTTATTTCATTCTTTCTTTGTCCTTCTGCCTACAGATGACTTTGCACTCCCTCCTCTATCTTTCTTTCCTCTTCCTTTTGCCTATGGATGACTCAAAAAGAGTGACAAGCCAAACAGTTTCCTGTACATCCATCCATCATCTAATCCTATGTCGCCCCACAGAGAAGCGTTGGAGCCTGGGGTTAGCATATAACCAAATTATGGCGCCTGGTGGTTTAGTGGGTGATTACAGTGTTCCAGTCGGTTTGAGCCTGTGAAGGTTTATATCCAAGGGGTGGTTGGGGTTTATTGCTCATGTAATGCCACTCAGGAATGAGTGAGGCTGGTCACTCTCATCTGAAATGTCAGGGCCAACTTGCCTAGCCCCGGGCTCCTACGCTCCTCATGGGGCAACGTAGGATTGGAGGATGAATGGACGGATGAAGTCTGAGTTAGCAGGGGGAAGTCTGGATGTCGCTTTTATCAGAATTTTGCATTTTTCAGAATGGCTTGGGCCCCAGTTAGTCAATTATAGAGAGGTTTAACTGTGTTTTTCTTTGCACTTTTTTTCTTAAATCTTGATGATATTACTGTATACAGGAAGGTACCCTAGAGTAACCTAAGTTTTTAACCCATCCAGTCCCGACTGGTTTTTTACCCAGCCTACCCCCAGGTCCCGACCGATTTTTGACTTTTTGTTTTTTGGCTCAAACCTTCGCTTTTGATGAGAAACATCGAAAATTCATAGAGAAATCGCAATCCTAAAGTTAGAAATGTTGATACAGGTGTCACTCAACCTTACGTTTTCCTTCTTTTTCAGGGTACCTGGCTAAAGAAAACGAACTATGGAAGGGTTAACTAATTCAAGACACTTTAAATTACATATTTATTTTATTTATTTGGTATGAATTTATGTGTAGTACAAGTCTATATTGATTTTCACACAATAATATAGGCGTTTATAAGCAATGTTCACTCACCCAAAACCCCAGTATATGGCACCTTCCTTTACGACATTACCACCTCATCACTTCTGTTTGTTTCTACCTCTAGCTTCTTTGTTTCTTTGTCTTCCACCTCAGGAATCATTTTCACCGTGAATTTCGTCATTGGAGAGACCGTGGTGCAACATACCTTTACTGGCCAGGTTACTGCTAACAGGTGAATTACCCAGTGTAGGGGAAAGAGGGGGGGAGGGTGGGTTAGGTGGGGCCAGGCAGTATCCCTGCTTGACAGTAGGTAGAGGAAGGTCTCCCACATACTGGATGCCTACCAAAAATCACCCGTGAATGTTGAAAAATGTGCACACAATGGGCCTTGCAACTGAATGACGTACGATGCACGTCGTTGAGTCTGTCTGCGGAAAAAAGTAGCGACATGCATCGTACGTCGGTAGGACTCAGCCGGTTAAAGGTCATACACAGGCATACTCCAGTTTAACAATGTAATTGGTTAGGTAAAACCCCATCGTTAGACGAGGTATCGTATATTGGGGTACTTTTAACAAGTGTACTGTAACAAGTTACTAGCCTTGGGTTTCCCCCCAAACTACAGTAAGCATAAAACCCACCCAAATGAGCCCCAAAACAAGTTTAAAGCCAATCTAAATGGCCTGACAGCTGTCAAGGAAGCTAACCTATGACTAACACCTATAAATAATTCAATAAAACCAACAAATAAAATCTGAAAATTGTCAAATATGTCTGGAAAAAATCAAGCTTAGTAAACTGTACCCCACAGTGGAAATGATCACCCCACCAAAGGCTAAAACACATTACTCTAAGTCTAAAAACAGTTTATAAATCAACCTAAACACACAATTTTAGTCTAAAATATCAAATTCAGTAAAAAAATAAAAACCCATTGTTAAACCGGCTTTTGGCCATCGTTAGGCAGGGTAGGGTGTATTTCTGACCCCATCATTAAGCCGGGGTATCGCATCTAAAGGTATCATATATTGAGGTATTACTGTACTCATTTTTGCTGCAAAAATGCATATCTGAAACTGTAATATCTCAGAAACTAATTGAGATACAGCCATTTTGTTAAAAATCCTACGATAACGTTTGCTGAATATTCTACCATTTAGACTAGTAGAAAGTACCGAATTCAAATCTGCTGTGTTTTCTTTGTAACACGTTTTAGAGAAAACCACAAAAGCTGTAAAGCTGTAACTTTACAAAAATATAGCTGCAGTCCGTCTCATTATCTGAAAGGAATACGGTTACAGTTAAGCATACTGTTGGTCAGTTATTGAAATAAATGTAAAATGTACCCATGCTTACGAAGACAATCCATACCAAATATAACTACAGCAAAACCTTCTTATTGTGGCTACACAATAAGTTAATAGGCAAACTCGTTATATATAATTCTGTAACAGGGTGTGAGTGGAGGATCTGCAGTAAAGAAATACCATAAAAGGATATTATCCCCAAGAATCCTACAGCTAAATTCATACACACAGATTCAGCTCAGTAACAATGTGCATGTGGCAGATGTGTTGCATAAGAAAAAAAAAAAAATGAATTTGATATTTTTTTTACATCCCTGACTTTTTTCTTTTAAGCTTCGTGTAATATTGTTGACACTTTCAACCCGGTGATGGTTTGGGCACATGGAGAGGATGGCAACTGGGTGTTGAAGATTAAGAACTGTGAATGTTGAGGGATGAGTTAAAAGTGGCAGATCAAGAAAGACTGGGACAAGGTCACAGAGTATGATCTCTGGGATAAGGGACTGAATATAGAGTCTGCCTGAGATTAAGCACTGTGGAAAGCTGCCAATAAATGATCAACACTAATGCAAGAAGACATGATGGATCCTCCATAAATGAACAAACTAACTTTAGGAGGATGGAGAATGGCAACTGGGTGCAGAGGGTGAAAGGTGAGAATGATGGGGGTGGAGTTCCAAGAGGCAGACCAAAAAGGACTTGGGATAAGGTCACAGCCTGTGACCTCTGGGTAAAAGGAGTGGAGAGAGAGGCTGCTAGAGACTGAGCACAGTGGAGAGTTGTCATTAGGGACCAAAGCTGATGCATGTAATGTACGTACACTGGAGTCTTTATAAATGAACAAATGAAATTTAGTTTTACAGTACTCACATGATACCGGTAGTGCTCCACAACAAGGTACTGGTCACCCTCAACAAAAATGTCTGGACTGAATAACCTAGCCCTGTGCCCTATGATCCTGATGGGGCAATGAGGTGGTTTTGTTCTACTGTTCTAATGTACACTATGGACGTACGTAAACATTTTAAGCTTGATAATTCACCAAACAATTTTTCAACAATGCAGCATAATCACTAAGTGAAGAATACCTGTGTACTATACAGATTATGTTTATTTTGATCTTATAAGCCATAGCCCTCTAAATGGTTTCTTTCATCTGTAATGCTGTATTGTACCAAAAGTGCTGTATTTACTGCATGAATGGAATAAAATTCAACCAAAGCAGTTACAGTGGCAAAAGGATAGTATAAACATGATATCAAAAATAGACTACATTAATGCTTAACACAATGCAACACATAAGAAAGAAAACCCTCTTACATAGAAATAATGATAAGCTCTGACAATCTTACACCACAGGAAATTACCCCAAAAAGATCAACAAAATGTTCATCCAACAGAGTGAGAAATAAAACTGGCAAAAGACTGGTGTATAAATATCTACAGCTCATCCCTCTTTTCCTTAGTTTCTTTTTCTTCACTTTCAACTTCTGCTTGCTTCTTATTATGCTTCTACTTGGTTCTTGTCGTGGTTTGCTGTATATACCAGTTTTCCCAATGTGATTTACAACTCATCCCTATTAGCTTCTTCTTTATCTTTAGGTATTCCTTTTTCTTCTGCTTGCTTCTTCTCATCCTTTGCTCTTTTGTCATCTCTTTCTTCTTCATAAACAACATCTTCTTTCTCATCAATTGCCTCTTGCTCACTTAACCCCATGGTCACCTCCTCAGTCTTCATTCTCACACCCTTCCCATCCACTTCAATCAGTGGTTCCCCGACCAGGAGTTTCCCCAGGTACTTATTGTAGGGGGAGCCAAAGAACATGTACTGCCCGACTCGCTGGGTCTCTGATATAGCCAACAGCCTTCCCGATTCACCTTGGAGGGAACCCAGAATTTTCCCATCCCCATCCACTTCCACAACAATTGAGTGGCTGGATGATTTTAGATTCATTTCAGTAACTGGCTCTAAGTGAAAAATCTGTTGCAAAGAAATAAAAAAGGGCATCAGTCAGGTTAATGATACATACACACATACTGAATAATTTGTTCTAGGAAATGAAAATTAGTATGGTTAATGACACACACAAACATGCAGAATGATCTATGTAACGAAATAAAAACAGAATTAACAAAATGGTCATACATGCACACAAACATAAAAAGATTGCCATGCTTTCTGTTAAGAAACCTCCATAATGAGATTGGCGTTAGTAAAGCTGATGTTTTCCTTGGAGTGGTAGGAAAATCAGGTGCCAAACCACCTAATTACTTCCCAACAGCTACAGATCTTTATATTTTTGTCAGATGACTGGATTTAATTCTGTAAGAGACACTGAGTGAAGGATGTGTAGTAAATATAAAGAAATTAACCAGTAAATCATCATCATCATCTTCGTTTTTCGTCCTTCTGTTCCCATATTCAAACTGGGGTTGGACGTGCGATGGCTTTTCTCCACTGCTTTCTATCCTGGATTAAATCTTCTCCAATACCCAGTCTTTCCATATCTTGTGTTACAACACTTTTCCAGGTCTTCTTAGGTCTTCCTGGCAGTCGACGTCCCATCACTTCCAGTTCCTCTGCTATTCTCACACAGCTCCCTTGCTCACTCCACCTCACGTGACCAAACCATCTAAGCCGCTTCTGCCTCAAGATGATATCGAGATCCTTCACCCTGCATCTTCTGGCTACCTCCTCACTCAAATCTCTGTCCTCCCATCTCACTCCTGCCATGTATCTTAACATTCTACGATCAGTACTCCTCAGAACATTCATCAGTCTATGTATCTTAACATTCTACGATCAGTACTCCTCATAACATTCATCAGTCTATCTGTCAAAGCCCATGTTTCAGCACCATATATCAATACTGGTCTAATGCAGGCCTCATATATTTTACTTCTGTGTCTCAGTGGTATGTGTTTGTTGACCAGCAGGCTAGCTATTTCCTTCCACTTAAACCATGCTGCCACCACTCTTGTTCTGACTGATCTCTCCAACCCTGCTTTGCAGTCCAATATATCTCCTAGATAGCAGAACTCCTGCACTTCCTGTAGTGTGCCCCCATTCACCTCTAGCGCAACCTCTGCTTCATCTCCCTCCGCCTCTCTTCTTATGCAGGCTGGGCAGCGGAAATTTTGCACTCCTCTCAAATTCTGCAGACCTGAACACCTTCTATGGCACCACTTATTACACTCCATGCACAACTCTGAGTTCACTCCTACTCCTCTGCCACAGCATCCACATGGCCATTTTCCTGACTGAATTCTTTCTACTGGTTTCTTGCCTGTCACCACTACCTTTGTCTTATCCATATTTATTTTCATTCCCCTCTTCTTCATTCCATTTTTCCATCTATTAAACATTTCCACTACTACTTCCTTAGTCTCCGCTGTTAGCACTAGGTCATCAGCATACAGTAATTCCCATGGGCCCTCCCCCCTCCATAGCCGTGTTGCCTCCACCATTACTATGTTAAACAGCAATGGACTGAGTGCTGACCCTTGATGTACCCCAACTCCTATTCCAAAATTTCCTGAAGTTCCTGCTATTGTCTTGACTTTTGATCTTGTATAAGTAAAGAGAGACATGACAGCTGCAATGAGTCTCTCGGGCACATTCTGTCTTCTCAAGGCCCACTCTATAACTCTCTTTGATACTCTATCAACAGCTTTTTCCAAGTCCACAAACACATGGTACGAGCATTTCCTCCTCTGTTGAAACTTTTCCTGCAACTGTCTCATGATGAATATTGCATCTATTGTGGATTAACCTGCGCAAAATCCAAACTGTCGGTTATCTATCTTCACTATCTGCTTCAGCCTTCCTTCCAGCACCTTTTCGAATATCTTCATTCCATGCTCGAACAGTCTGACTCCTCGGTACTTTCCACACAGAAGGGCATCTCCTTTGCCTTTATAAATTGGCGTTGTCCAGCTCTCTCTCCAGTCCTCAGGTGGCTGTCCTCCTACTAAGATGTTATTAAAAATCCTTGTCAATTCTTTTACACCTGTACTTCCAGCCTTTTTTATCAGATCAGCTGTTATAAATGTTGGGCCTGGAGCTTTCCTGGACTTCATTTCCTTTAAGACTATCTCCACTTCAGCTTCTGTTATCATTGCAAATGGCCATTCAACTTTTCCCATCTCTTCTACCTCAAAATTATTTTCTTCATTTAACAGTTCCTCAAAGTACCTCTTCCACCTTTCCAATATTTCTGCCTCATCAGTTTTTATTTCCCCATTTTCATCCTTTACAAATTTAGCTCCCATCACGTCTTTCCTCTCCTTCCTCATCTGTCTTGCAATTTTAACATTTTTGTCTATCCTTGTGCACTCTCCAGATCTCTACTCCAACTTTCACATGCCACCCTTTTTGCTCTGGCCACTTCTCTCTTTGCCTGTCTTTTCTTTTCATTATATTCTCTTCTGTCTTCTTCCCTTCTAGTTCTCTGCCATACTTTAAATGCTCTTTTCTTCTCACTTATTGCCTGCTTCACCTCCTCATACCACCACCACGTCTCATTTTCTTTTCTCCTGTGACCTGTTGTTTCTCCACAGATTTCCCTCGCAGCCTCTGTTATATTATCCCTGAAGTGTTTCCAATCGTCTCTCTGTCTCTCATTTCTTCTATTAAAACTCTCTTCAAATTTTAGTCTTATCTCCTCATCCTTCAACTTCCACTCCTTTACTCTTTTAACACCCTTCCTCTTCTTTCTTCCTTTCATATTTTCCACTCTCAAATCCATAGCTAATAGTCTGTGTTGTGGTAGACATGCTTCACCTGGTATAACTTTACAGTCTTTCACTTTAATATCTTGCTCCTTTCTCATTATCATAAAATCAATTTGAGTTTCTACACCTCCACTTTTGTAAGTTACCAACTTCTCTCATTCCTTTTTGAACATTGTGTTTATAATTTTCAAATCCTTACCCTGGCAGAACTCCAGTATCCTCTCGCCCTCTCTATTTCTCTCTCCAAAGACGAAGACTCCCATAACTTCCTCATAACCTCTCCGATCAGTACCAATGTGTCCATTCAAGTCTCCAGCAATGACCAGTACCTCAGGGTCGGGTACTCGTGCAACAGCATCAAGTTTTCTCCAGAATGCCTCTTTTTCGTCATCAGGTCTACCAATCTGTGGCGCATATGCAGAAAAAATATGCCAGATCTTTCCCGCCACTACAATTTTAACCTTCATCAACCTTGGAGACAGTAAATACTGTTTTTTTTTTTTTTAATGTTCATGCTACATTCACACAAACAGCATCAGTTCACTAACAAGGTGTATGTAAGAGATGTGTTATCAGAGAAACAAAACAAAACTCAATCCACTGAATCAGATAACACTTATTTTCTACTTACCATTACAGTTTTTAGCAGTAGTAGTAGTAGTAGCACTAACAGTAGCACAGTAGTAGTTTTATTAATTTTTTATTTATGTACTTATTTACTTTTATTTTATTTATTTATTTATTTTTTGCTGTTCCATATGGCTTTGATAACCTTTTCAATCTGGGGATATTTTTCTTATTTCATTCTTGCTACTTCTGGATGATTACCGGTACAGTAACATACAGCAGGTGATTGACAGTTTTTTGCCGCTTTTTTCATTAACTGTTAATGTCATGGAAACTACAGGTGTGGCTTACATCAGCATACTGCTCCAGGTTACAGATATATGTTCTGTATGGGGAAATTATACTGTGAAAACAGAGCTGCAGCACAAAATATCTTATATACCGAGAGGAAAACATGATGGCACAACTGCCGCAGGCTTTGGGGCAATTACACAGATCTACTGAAAACAAAATTATTTTTGTGCATAAAAACTGTTTGATTGAGCACATGAAGGTTTATATCCAAGGGTGGTTGGGGTTCATTGCTCACGTTATGCCACTCAGGGATGAGTGAGGCTGCTCACTCTCATCTTAAATGTCAGGACCAACTTGCCTAGCCACGGGCTCCTGCGCTCCTCATGCGGCAACGTAGGACTAGCTAATGGATGGATGAACACTGTTTGCCATTGGCATTTAAACCTTCAAACATTAAATACTGCTGAGAAATGAACACTGTGAAATATTTGAAAATCATGTAACATACACAAAATGTTTTGTTCGTTTCGTTTTTGAAGGCTCCAACATGCTTGCATGTGTCAGCCTTGGTCACCTAATGGCGGCTCTCCATGCTGCTCGATCTCTGGCAGCCTCCCTGTTCAGTCCATTATCCCTGAGGTTACATTTAATAACCTCGTCTCAGGTCTTTTTTGGTCTACCCCTCACAACCCCACCCCTAATACTAACACTTCTCACTTTTTGCACCCAATTATCATACCCCATCCTCTCCACATGCCCAAATCACCTCAATCTACCTCTCCTCATCACAACACTAATACACTCCAGTCCCAACCTACCTCTCAACTCTTCCATCATAAACCTAGCCCCCCCCAGGCCTTGCACTCAGACACACTGCACATCCACCTAATCATTGTCATTTCTGTACATATGAGCCTGCAAATATCCTCTTCCCTTTACTGCCCAGGTCTCACTACCATACAGCATTACACTCCTAACACATGCTGCATACAAAGATCCCTTAGCACATTGGGAGAGCCCTCTCAATGTCAGGAGAGGCAACAGCTCCCTGAACTTCTTCCAACCACTCCTTACTCTAGCCACAGAGGTAGCTCCAGCCCCACCTCCAGCACATAACATGTCTCCCAAATAACAAAACTTTTCCACACACTCAAAAGACTAACCAGCAAGTTCAATCATTTCACGCCTGGCAATCTCCACCTGCTCTCCTCGACACCACACACAAAATTAATGTTAAATTTAATGAAAATGTATTGACAGCACCAAAGAGTACAAAATTTGGCAAACAGTGAGTTCATAGAAACCAAAAATATCTTTAAAATGACTCTTCCTTTCACAATGCAGGTTTCTCTAATTTCAAACAAAATCTGCTCTGTTGATATGACAGCAATGTGTGGGACCTCAGGCTCCTTGAAAGTCAAGAACCCAGGCTGCACTTTCTCCTCGTTTCATTTCGTTTCAGTTTTTAAAGGCTTCACCATGCTTGCATGCATCAGCCTTGGTCAGCTAATGCCAGCTCTCCATGCTGCTCGATCTCTGGCAGCCCCCCTATTCCGTCCCTTATCTCTGAGGTCACACGGTATGACCTCATCCCACAGCTTTTTCAGTCTGCCTCTCACAACCCTACACCCTACATTACAACTTCTCATTTTCTGCATCCAACTGTCATCCCCCAACCTCTCCACCTGCCCAAACATCTCAATCTACCTCCCCTAATCACAAAACCAAAACACTTCGGTCCCATCCTTCCTCATAACTCTTCCATTGTAAACCTAACCCCCCCCAGGACTTACATTCAAGGCTGCACTGCATGTCCACCTAATCACTGGCATATCTGTATGTCTGAACCTGCAAATATCCTCTTCCTTTACTGCCCAGGTCTCACTACCATACAGCATTACACTCCTAACACATGCCATATACAAAGATCCCTTAGCATAGCACAGAGGGAGGGAGAGCCCTCTCAATGTCAGGAGATGCAACAGCTCCCCAAATGTCTTCCAACCACTCCTCCCTCTAGCCACAGAGCTAGCTCCAGCCACACCTCCAGCACATAACAAGTCTCCAAAGCAACAAAACTCTTCCACACACTCAAAAGACTCACCAGCAGGATCAATCCTTTCATACCTGACAATCTCCACATGCTCTCCTCGACACAACACACACAAGAAATCAGCATTATCTTGCAGTCTATCTCTAATACCACTACATCTCTTATGCACCCACTTATTACAAACACTGCAAAAGATGGAATTACTTCCCACACCCCTGTGGCAAACCACACACAGCCACTCTCTCTCTTCTTTGACAGTACTGCCACCAACCCTAGATACCATTACAGTACCTTTGTTCTATCTGCACTTTAGGGTGAGGAGACTGTAGCACCAGTCGAGCAGGGCAGTACTCCCAAGGAGGATGGAATGCTGATGACAGGGAGAGCTGGAGCTCCCGTTTCATCAGCCCTCAGGACTTGTTCCTGACCATCCTCCTTTGCTGAACTTTTTCAGTGTCTCAGTTACACAGAGAGTACAGCAGCATACTCTCCAATACAAGTTTCTCTAACTGTCAACACCAAACTACATACAC
>JAGKTI010038572.1:0-10700 GCA_018397915.1 Birgus latro | reverse complement strand
ATAACATACTTAGTGCCAGAATTATGCCAACAGAATTTCGATTATGCCAACAGATACAGGATAATGCCAACAGATACAGGATAATGCCAACAGATACAGGATAATGCCAACAGATACAAGATAATGCCATCAGGTATAGGATTATGGCAACAGATAAAGGATTATGCCAAAAAATAAAAGATTATGCCATCAAATAAAGGATTATATGCCAACAGACACGGATTCACGCCAATAATTTTCATTTTCACACCGACAGGTCTAAGACTAACAGGCTTTACACTCACGCACTTAATTTTATCCACACGTCAAGATTTTATACACTTTTTTTTTTTTTCCAACAGGCTTCTGATTCTCGCTCCAGCGGAACTCTCAGACCAACAGACTTCACTTTCAACAGGTTTTAGATTTATGAGTCTGCCTATCAATTCATCCTCACGCAGACATACACTGGTTTCATCAGCTTTTACATTATCTTCACACGAGCAGTTTTATCCTGACGTAAGTAGAATTATCCTCACTCAGAATTATCCCCTCACTAACAGATTCATCCCACCGAAAGAATTATCCACACACAAACTGAATTATCCACACACAAACAGTTCACTTCACACAAACAGCATTATCCTCACACCAAGAGAATTATCCTCACCAGCAGAATTATCCTCACACTTATCTTCGCACCAACAGAATTATCCTCACAAACAGAATTATCCTCACACAAACAGAATTATTCTCAAACCAGCGAAATAATCCTCACACCAACAGAGTTATCATCATATCAACAGAATTATCCTCACAATTATCCTCACACCAACAGAGTTATCCTCACACCATCAGAATTATCCTCACACCAGCAGAATTATCCTCACACCAGCAGAATTATCCTCACACCAGCAGAGTTATCCTCACACCATCAGAATTATCCTCACACCAACAGAATTATCCTCACACCATCAGAATTATCCTCACATCGTCGAAATTTTCCTCACAGAAGCAGAACTATCCTCACAAACAATTATCCTCATCCCAACAGAATTATCCTCACACAAACAAAATTATCCTCACACCAACAGCATTATCCTCACACCAACATATTTTGGATTCATTCTGGACTCATTTCTTCTCGAGGGTGCGTTGGGTTTGCCTCAGCGCCTCCCGCCAGGCCTTGTCCACGTCCTCGGCTTGCGTCATGCGGGAACACACGGCGAATCTGAGGGAGAGGGTGGAGTTATATATTTACTCTCTCTCTCTCTCTCTCTCTCTCTCTCTCTCTCTCTCTCTCTCTCACCTGTCTGATGAGTCCTTTTCGCTTTTGCTTTCATTATTTAATCAGATCTGGTGTTTCTGGCTTGTTGGGGGTGTTGCTGTAGTTATCCCCAAACCTCCTACAGACGACGAATTATCGGCCGATTTCTCTGACGTCTTTTATGTGTAACGTTCTAGAAAAGAGGGTCAGTGTTAGGCTCGTGTGGTTTTTGGAGAGGGGTGACTTCTTATCTCCCGCCCAGTATTGTTTCCGAAAAATGCCATCTGCCTCTGATGCAATGCTGTCCTTGGAATCTTCTGTCTGTGAGGCTTTCTCCACTGACCAACACCAGGTCACGGTCTTCTTCGATCTGGAGAAGGCATGAGACTGCTTGGTGTCAAGGCATTTTACTTTCTCTTCATGAATTAGGTCTTCGTGGATGCTTGCATATATTTATTCAGCAGTTTTTATCTAACCGTTTTTTATGGGTCCGAGTAGGAGGAGCGCATTCTAGTGCCCGTGCACTAGAGGATGGAGTGCCACAAGGGAGTATCCTTAGTGCAAATCCATACAAAACAGGTCAGCCAGTGCGCAGCTTAGGGCTGTCAATCCTTCCCCAGTAACGTCACGTCGCCCACTCGACAGGAGGGACCTCACCTCACACTTTGTCTCTCTGAGTCTGTTTCCTGCACCATAAACAGCAGCAAATGCAGTAGACTATGTTCTTCTAATGCAGGTACCCATTCCAGCAATGCCAAGTTACTGTTCAGTGCATGGTTATTTTAACACCTTGAAAAGGAAAAACGGATCACCTATATTTCTCGTTTCCGAGAGAAAACCAATACAGTGACCTGTGGATCAGAGCGTGTCTCCGTGCCGACCCAATCAACCTCAAAAATGCACTTCAGACCAGACGACTATATGGACGATATGAAGCCACGATTGCTGGGAAGTGAGAGGCCTGTGCACATGTTTTGGTGGCTCACATGTTATTTTACTGACGGTTGTACAGGTGGTATAAGGTTTGTACTGGTGCGATAATGTTGTGTTGGTGTGGTGATGGTTGTGTTGGTGTGGTGAAGGTATTGTTGGTGTGGTGAAGGTTGTGTTGGTGTGGTGAAGGTAGTGTTGGTGTGGTGAAGGTAGTGTTGGTGTGGTGGTGGTAGTGTTGGTGTGGTGAAGGTAGTGTTGGTGTGGTGATGGTTGTGTTGGTGTGGTGAAGGTAGTGTTGGTGTGGTGATGGTAGTGTTGGTGTGGTGAAGGTAGTGTTGGTGTGGTGAAGGTAGTGTTGGTGTGGTGATGGTTGTGTTGGTATGGTCGGAGTAGCAAGGCCTGTACTGGTTTCTTAAGATTTTGTTGATGTGGTGAATGTTGTAATGGTTTACTTGTTTGTTGTTATTTCAGTTAGCAACGCATCAGGAGTCACTGACTGAAGAAGCGACAGCTGAGAAACGGCACCTCAAGCAAGTAGCACTCACGCTGCTGAGCGCCAGCGGTAATAATGTGTTTGCACTTCGAATGCTACTACTACAGATGACTGACTTTATACATAATATGGATAATATAATCAGAAAATCCTTGCTTAGGTGAAAGTGATATTCGAGTTATCCTGGAAGAGAAAAGGAAAGAAACGGAAGAACTGAAAGAGAAAGTGAAGCTTCTGATGGGAGAAAATGGTTGGTTGAAAGAGGGAATTGCTCCATTTATAGGAAAGTACGGCAAAACACTATGTCAATATTATGTTGCTAATGTATACTCTCTGCTTTTTGTTGTATATTTAAGTACAATACTGAAAAAATCGAAAATGAAATGAGTTAGAGTGGATGTACGGGGAAGATATCAGTGGAGGGGGAGCGGGAGTGGGCGAGCTAACGTCACCTGCGCAGAAGAGGTGAGAATTGGCAGGCTGTCTGGCTGACCTGTTCTAAATGGATCTTGCCTTTGATGTGGCCATCAACAGCGTAACCAGTGTACTTCCTGATGGTGTACGAGGCTCTCTATATGTCGATGAGCTATCAGTTTCCTTCACCGCATCTAGAATGTCTCTGATAGAGAGGAAGTTGCAGCTCGCCCTTAATAGAATTTCTGACTGGACAGAGTCCCGCGGCTTCCATTTTTCTTTAACAAAGACACTGGCTATGCATTTTTATCGTCTTCGGGAGGTTCACCCAGAACCTGACTTGTATTTCTATGGTCGGAGAATATCCTGTGTGGAAGAGATTTGGTTTCTGGGTCTTCTGTTTGACAGACGACTAACCTGGGTTCCTCACATTCGTTCGTTAAGGTGGTTTGTCTCAAAGCTTTGAGTCTTCTGAGAGTTTTGACTCATACTTCTTGGGGTGCTGACCGTCAGACCTTTCTCCTCTTGCATAGGTCTCTTATTCTTCCTAAACTTGACTATGAGTGTGAGGTCTACACCTCTGCAACAGATGCCTGTCTCCAGTTGTTAAAATCTTTGCATCATGCTGGTGTACGTCTGGCAACTGGGGCATTCAGATCATCTCCAATTTCAAGTTTGTTGGTGGATGCTGGTGTACTTCTCCTGGATTTGCGATGGCAGTCGTTGATGATGAGGTGTTGGTATCGTCTTCACAGTGTAACAAAGGAAAATTATTGTAGTGTCCCCTTATTCAAATAATCGTTTTTATTGAAAGTAACCCTTTCTGAGAGACAAAGAGGCCGCATTACGCCGTGTTCATCCGCATTAAGTAGTCACCTGTGCATATACTGTAGTATCGTTCATTTAAAATAGTGTAACATAGATTTTTATGTCAACTGTGATACTAGCGAACAGGATTAGTTTAGAAATGATGTATTTAGTTGGAAAGTAACGTATTATTAAGAAGGTTAGGAAAATAATTTGAAATCCGTGCCAAGCGCTGCTGTGTGTGTGAGAAAGAGAGAGGCAAGCGTCATCAGGATTCTGAGCTGAGCCGCGGTGCCAGGTGGACCTGCGTTCGAGAGATGTCCATATTTCTCCCCTTCGTGCTGTGGAGTTTGGAGATGGGGAGTGTCCTGGGAGTTTGCTGAAGAGTTTGGAGATGGAGAGTGTCCTAGAAGTTTAGCGGTGTCGCCAAATAATGCTGGGTCGCAGGACAACAGGATATCTGTGTTGGGTTAGCCATGGTAAAGTTCGGTCTTGCACCATTAATGGTGGGTAACACGTGCTTCCCTTATCCCTCCCAGACGCCGACTCACACTCACTTTTGAGAAGTTAAGTGAAGCTTTGATTATCAGACCAATTTTGTGAATAGTTTTGGGTCCCAACCAACACGAAGCATAAATAGCTAAGTAAGTGAGATATATACACGGGTGTTAACCAGCCGTTTGGACCGTTGAATGAGAAACTTTCAAATTAGAGCATGTTCTGGGAAAAATTGTGACACTGTATTGTTCTTTCAGTTTTGTCGTTATTATCTTGAAAATTGTGAGGAAAAGGGAAGGTATATCTCTCTCAGTTATATTTAAGGTGTATCTCAGTTATATTTAAGGTACATACATCTCTCAGTTATATTTAAGGTATATCAGTTAATTTAAGGTATATCTCAGTTATATTTAAGGTATATCTGTTATATTTAAGGTATATCTCAGTTATATTTAAGGTATATATCTCTCAGTTATATTTAAGGTAAATCTGTAAAGTGAATAACAGGTTACTTGAAGTATGTTTTTTCGCTTTCTTTTTTTGAGGATTGTGAAGTGCTTCATCTCTGTTTTAGAGTATTAACTGTGATTTGAGTAACCTAGTCACTGGCACCAGGCTAGAGTCCACTTTCATATCAGAATCTTTCAGACTGACTATTCTTTGATATCTGCCAGAATTTAAAATAGTGTTTGTTTATTTGTCACCCCGTGGTCATACCCATGCCCCCTTCTATCTTGGGAGGGAACCTTTATGTCAATGAGGGATGGTATTAGAGGTTTATAACATGGTTTATCAAGAGTACACCCAGAGGGTGGTGTGTTGATTGTAATTGAAATGATTTTCTGGTATGTTTAGAATGTTAATACCTGATCAGACTTGTCCCTAACAAAGTTGTTAGAGCATCAAGCTCGCTCGGGACAGGGGGGTCGCGAGTTCGAGCCGCGCCCGGGACTGCCGTGCCGGGAGGGGTAGCGCCTTCCTGTTACCTAGCGGGGCTATATGATCTCACTGTAAGGTCTAGCTCGGGGGATTCTTTAATCTTTAACAAAGTTGTCATATACTATCAGTCCAACCAGTTGTGAACCAGTCACTATCGAAATTCTTTTCCATTCTTGCATTTTATTTCAATTCTGGAGGATGTAATAAAAATCCGTGTAATCTTGTATTCATACCGGTCTTCTTCCTTCTCCTGCTCATGAAGACTGCACATGGCTTGTTGGTGGTAATGGTATAATGTTTTTGTTGAGAGTGTACTGAGGTAATTCACACAGAGGAGAGAACTGGTGAAGAGGAGACTGCTCATGGCCCGCCGCGAGTTTCTCATGAATTATGCAGTAAGTATCAAAGTCCACGCTTGTCCCCATCCTGTTACAGGTGTACGGCTGCTCAGGCTAATCGCTACCCTTGTGCTACCCCTATTGTCACGAGCATAACCCGTAGGCTGATCCCAAGAAAACAATACTAATTCTAAATCTTCTTAGACAGTCCAGTTTACCCATCACAAGGCTGGTGGCTTATCCTATCTCAAGTTATTTCCTACTACAAACTGGTGGCAATTTAATCTTTCTAGTTATTTGTCATCACACACTATTAATTATTTAAAATCAAAGTGAAAATTGTTCTCATTATAAAATATTTTCTCATTACAACAGCATTCCGGACTCAACTTTTTGTGCCGTCGTCTCCCAGGATTCCCGATCTTTAGTTTATGTCACCCGTCCTAGTTTCCCGAAGCCCTTTGGTTATAAGGTCCGGTCTGTTATGTTAGCCCTCTCTGTTCCAAGACTGTCCATATCGGATCTCAAGGGTGGGTTTTTGTCTACTCCCCCGTGTGACATTTTGTAGGTCCGTTGTTGGTAAAAAGGGCTCACTTCCCTCTCAGGTGTCTCTCTCTCTATTTAGAACATGCCTTCCCTCATGAGAGTTCTGTCCCCGTCTATACTGACGGGTCTAAGACTGATACTGGAGTAGGCTTTGCTGTTGTCTTCCCTTCCTCTAGTAGGGACGATAGCCTTCCTGGTATTACTTCAGTGTATACTGCGGTACTGACTGCGATTTTATATGCTCTCAAAATCATTTTTACTCTCCCCCAATCTGTTTTTGTGAGTTTTAGTAACTCCTGTAGTGCTGTGTCTGCACTTGAGACTTTTAATGCATCCCATTCATTAGTTTTATCAATTATAGAGTGGCTTTTTCTTCTTGGCTGTTGTGGTCGTCATGTGAACTTCTGTTGGGTTCCCACACATATTGGTGTGGTGAGCAGTAAGAAGGCAGATACGTTAGCTAAAGCTGCGTCTTCTCAACAGCCACCAATCGACTACCGTCCGTCTGCTTCTGATGTAACACCTTAATTGCAGTACGCGATTCGTATATGTTGGCAGGGACACTGGGATGGTGTTGCTCATAATAAGCTAAAAGAAATCTTGCAGAGTAGTTGTGCCAAGGTTCTCCCCTCCATTGCTCGGCGATTGGTGGTGGCTCTTCCCAGGCTTCGCATTAGGCACTCCGCTTACACATGGGTTCTTGAGTGGTGAGACTCAACCGTACTGTGATGATTGCCTTGTTCCCCTTACTGTCCGTCACTTGCTGGTCGAGTGTCCAAGACTGGGGGACCTACGTCAGAGATTCCTCCGAAGGCATAAGGGGGCAGATGATATCTACCGGCTGCCCTGGATGCTTGGTGGAGCCTCTGGCGATTATATTATGTTTTTAGTTTTCTTCAGAAGGCGGGTCTCCTTGCACTTTTATAAGTAACTGATATAAGCTGTCTTTTTATTTTCAGTGTTCTGTTTCTACTAACGGGTATGAACTTTATTTTGAATATGCACTCTTTAATTTGCGGCGTTTTTTACCTTGTCCGGCAGCATATGACCCTGGCAGTTACGCCGCCAGATTTTGGTTATATTCAATCAGTTAATCAACCAATCTCTCACTTTCTCTGTCTCACCTGAGGAAGTACACGTCCTTGATCTTGGCGGGAACGAGATGAATAACCCCTCCAGCGTTGATGTTCTTCAGGAGGGCTTCATTCACCTCGTTGCTTTCATTCTGCAGGAAAGCAAGGACCTGTTAAGCTCATTCCAATAACTAACTACACTCACCTCCCCCCCCCCTCTCGTTTAATATCGGTAGACTTAACTTACTGGGTTAGATGTAGCCCTAATCATGGCCTCTCCACCAGGCAACCTCTGTCAGCTAAATCACTCATCAGCAGCATCAAGAACACATCACATTGCAAAACAGGTGCCAGCGTACTGAAGGGGATAAGTGTAATGAGCTAAGATACCCCAAGCATGACAGACAATGCCAAGCTGGGAATCGCTGGTCTTTAAGAATCCGCCTTCCTGTCAACATCTGTATGCTATCTGCTGAAATATTCAATACATAACAAAATTAATTCGCCACAGTATTTCATTAAGATATACCGTATTATTTTCTCGTAATTTCTTCATCAGTCCAAGTTAGCTAATGCATCTAAGGCTGTTCATAAAACTACATTCACGTTCACAACTTATAAACTTATAAGGAATAATATACATCAGTGCACATAAAGCACCTCTCTCTCTCTCTCTCTCTCTCTCTCTCTCTCTCTCTCTCTCTCTCATCACATTTCGTGCAGAATAAAAAATATATATCATTTTAAGAAATGAAGTTGCAAGTAATCTCTTATCATCAACATGGTAACAAGGAATCCAGACATTAGAATGGACCGGTGTACAAAACTTTAGCCAGACAGATATGATAGTTATTAATATAAGCTCTGCAGGCCGAGTGGTCCTCATCCCCTATCACGCCAGCACCCATGGACCCCTTCCGCCCAGGGACACGGAAGGAGGTGGATGGATGAAGATGAAGCACATGGCGATGGGAATGGTTGGAGCGAGCAAGACCACACGAGAGAGAGAGCGGTGGGTGAGTGGATATTCATGCATGTATGTAGATAGGTAGGTAGGTTACCTTCAGCCTGAAGCACACCAGTCCCAGGGTAACAGGCAGCATCAGCTCAAAGCGAGAGTCCTGCTTCACGTAGTCCTCGAACTGATGAGCCAACGCAACCTGGGGGAAGGGAGTCTTATTAAAGACTGCCAACATTCCCAAAGAAATTTAGGATGTTCTCCACTGAGCTACAGTCCAGTGAAGTACATCTTTGCAAATTGCCATGATGATTAGTGAACAGTGAAGTATACAGAATTCCAAATCTGTGTTTGTGTGGTGTGACTTTTGGCCTGATGAAACCTTTTAAAAAGCCGAAGTAAGAAAGAATGAAAAGAGAAAGGTGTCTGGAGATCTTGCCCACGGAACAGTTGCATCAAGTTTGAAGTGAATTGGTGATGTAATGAAGGAATGGCACTAAACTGACATGTGAGGTGTTAATATACCAGTAGGAGGCATAATATAGCAGTAGGAGTCATGATAGAGCAGTGGGAGCCCTAATAGAGAAGTTAAGCAAAACCACTTGATACACAAAGTGTGTCCCCTACCGACGGTGGTGTTTATTGTGACGTCCGACTTGCATCCCCTATTGGTAAGTTTTCCTTTAGTCATCTCTAGGCAGACTAGTCAGTTTGTGACCTGGGGCCCAGCGTTATTGCTTTCATGACGTAAGCACAGCTTGTCAGTTTCAACAAGGCCACAAGTCCTCCGTTACCACCCTCTACCTGCCTTACCCTGCCTCCCATTTACTGCCTGGTATCTGTCTCCAAATTCCAGACCCTGCCTGCCTGCCTGCCTGTCATCTGGTGCCTGATGTGTACCTACAGTCCTTCCCCATCTGCTAACCTGCCTGCCTGCTAGCCAGGTAGCCAGCTTGCCTGCCCGCCTCCTTGTGCCTCACTGCCTGCCTACTTGTCTGCCTGTCTGTCTGCATTTTTACTTGCCTGTATGCCTGTCTGTCTGCTTTTTTGCTTGCCTTCCAACCTGCCTATTTTCCAGCCTATTTGCCTGTCTGCCAGCGTCCTTGTATCCCTTCATGCCTGCTGCCTGCCTACGCTGCCTCTCACCTGGTGCCTGATGTGTGCCTGCAGACCCTCCCTGCCGTACAGACGCATCACGAACCACAGCTTGAGGGAGCGGAACCTGCGGCCCAGCGGGATCTGCCAGTGCTGTAGCAGAGATGCCGGTTATTATTATGGACATCACGGTCGAGCCAATGTCTGAATTCTTCATATATTTACGATCCATACCTTATCATAACCTCGATTTGTAAAAAAAAAAAAATGAGAATCGACCATCCTGTACTGCATCCGTCTAGCCACCCAACCACTCCACCATCCCTCTTACCACCCAGATTCCCATTTAACCCATCCTGTTATCCCTACAACCACTCAGCCAACCCCCATCCGTCCAGTCAACCATACACCCAGGCCTGTACCCACCCTGTAGTCCGGCATCTGCCCTTGCTGGTCGTGTTTTAAGTAGAGAGGGTCCACGTTGAAGGCGTCGACCACCTCGTTGGCATCTTTTATCCTGCAGACAGACAAAGAGATAGATATATAGGCAGATTGGTAAATAGATAGAGTTGGATGCACAGAGATAAACAGATTGATGGATGGATATAGGCTACAGGCGAAACTAATGGATAGCTACACAGACAGATAAACAGTGACTGGAAAAACAAATGGTGATTATATTTCATAGATGTCACTCAAAGTTCATATACGACTTTAAGGAGAATGCTCTGATAGTCTCACATATATTTAATGATTATCTAGTGATTCACACCGTTGCTTGTTGCATTTAAATACTCTTCCTGCTGCCATATAATATCACCGGACGACACGATAACACGCTTCAGTGAGCCATAGCCAGGGTTAAGGCAATCTGACCCTCCCAGTGTTTTTTTATTTTATTTTTTTTCAAGTAGGCTTGTTCCACTCATCCTTACAGTAAGATGACCAGGAGCATCATGTCATTTCTTCCTTGAGCATGATTTATTAGCCTACTGTGCATTGGATTCAGTGTTTATATTCATGTTCATTACAGGAGAAGATGCTTTGGTTTATAGATATGATCCAAAGACCAAAGGACAGTACTCCCTGTTGAAAACACCAATGCACCAACGTCACTGGGACCCCCAACACCTCGTCAATCAAGATCACAAACGAAAGTCATGCTGCTCGAGTTTTTTGGACTTAAATGGAATTAAGTGCACAGAATTTTCTCCAGATACACAGCTATTAATATTGCTTTTACCCAAAAGTTTTTAAACATTTGTGTGAGAAGCGAAATGTAACGACACGGGAAGTGGAGTGGAGGGTGGCTTTCTCCATAACAACGCACCCAGCCATGCACCGCTTGTTACCTAGCAGT
>JAGKTI010038571.1:0-10700 GCA_018397915.1 Birgus latro | reverse complement strand
TCGTGAAATTATGTATTGTAAATCGTGACATCGAGTGATTTGTAGGAACGATGAATTGTTCTGAAGTCCGTGAGAATTCGCCATTCACTCAACCGTCTCCTCGCATACTTGTATTTGCATCAGATTTTCAAAACTTTCGTCATTCTTTCGCGAGTGACTGTCTTTATGTACAGACAGTGCATTCCTCTGATCGATAATTTCTGAATTGTCGTTTCTGCCTCCCTAGCCATTAGGTGGCCACGCCCTTTTCACACGATGCCTCTGTTTAGATCAAGCATCGAGTCAGTCGTCCTTTAGCAGTCACGAAGAGCGGGTTTGCTATGCCCAACGCGGATTGATTTCTTCTAGTGATCTCGAAAAATCCTGCAGTATCGGCGTTTTCCCGAATCTTCCACCAACTTGGTGATCGACTAGAGCAGCGACGGTCTCATCTTTACTGATTAGTATTTCTGTTTTTGTTTTTCCTAGGCTTAAGGCTATTTAACTATTTGTCTGAGTGCTTGAGTGAGTGCATTTCCCTTTTTTTGATGTTGAATTGATTCATGTAACGTAAATTTATTTTCTTGTAATTAATAAATTTACAGTTCGTTTTCTTGAGCTTTGTTAAATGTAACAGTCGTGTTTGATTTCCCCACATATTTAGTACATTTTTGCTTCTCCGAGTTAGCACAATTCCTTATATTAATCACGACTGGTACTTAGGCCAGCTCTTGGTATTAATTATTAAATCCGTTGTGCCAGCTAGGAGTTTGGCTCAGCCAAGATCCTGTTTATTATTATTATTATTATTATTATTTGAATGTTAAGGGGAGAAATTAACTTTCTCAGAGGCCAACAGTACAGTAATACAGCCTTCCTGAGCGTTTAGTCTCTGCTGTGTACTGTTTAGAAAGTTTATAAATTTTCGACTCTAGAGAACTGGCGAAGTAAGCCAGCATAAATGTGAAATTGCCACTTGATTTCACAAGTCGATTTTCTCGTGATAATCGACTCGATAGTTATTCCTAGCATTCATAGCTTCATTTTCATTTTCCCCCTGACAATCACCTCTCCTGAAAACTTGAGAGCTCCTCGCACTTGATGATGTACCTCAGCTAGCCTTTCTCGAAGGTGCTTCGCATAGCCAGTGGTGTCTGTAGGCAGCTTTTCACCAGGTGGTCTTCCCATTAACAAGTCAACGGGTAAGCGTAACTCGTGGCCCAACATCAGTTTTGCATGGATGTAACCAGTAGATTCATGGGATGCAGAACGGTATTCCATCAACAACACAGGTAATTTCTGGTCCCATTCTGTTTGTCCATCTACACAGTACTTGGCCAGTTTTTGTACTAGGGTCCAGTTGAATTTCTCCACCATCCCATCTGACTGTGGTCTTAGTGGGGTCGTCAAGGTCTTCCTGATCCCCAGTAACTGGCGGCACTCACGGAACACAGCAGACTCAAAGTTTCTACCCTGGTCTGAATGTAGCTCTTGTGGCATCCCAAAACGACAGAAGAACTGGTCAACCAACACCTGAGCAACAGTCGAAGCCTCTTGATCAGGGATGGCATAGGCTTCTGGCCACTTTGTGCAGTAGTCCATTGCGACACATATACAGTATATCAGTTTCCTCTTTCCGTGAGTGGCAAAGGTTCAGCAATGTCCACTGCAACTCTTTCCATCGGTGCACCCACTTGGTATAGCTGAAGAGGGCCGCACCCACGTTTCTTGGGTCCCTTCTTGGCACAGCACACATCACAGGCCCAACACCACTCTTCAACATCCTGACACATGCCAATCTTGTGGAACCTCTGTTGCAGCCGTCTTAGAGTTTTCTTCACTCCCAGGTGCCCACTGGTGATCTGGTTATGGAACTCATCCAAGATCTCTGACCTCATCTTCGGAACCACCAGTTGCCAATACTTACTGAGGCCATCGGATGTCTCCCACTGACGCTCCAGTAGTCCGTTATTCAGACGAAGAAGGTTCCACTGACTCGAGTAATTCTTGGTTGCAGGGCTCAACCTGGAAACTTCTTCCCAAGATGGTCGCACTCTACTCCGCTGCGGCCACTCTATAACTGGCCGTAAATCTGCATCCTCCACCTGCATCCTCTTCAGGTCTGCTTCATCTGACGTTGGCTCCTTCATCTGACGTTGGCCCTGTCATTGCAGTACGGCTGCATTTCTTACTATGATCTTCCTTTTTACTACACTGCCAGCATTCCAGATCACAAGGCCAACGACTCAAACAGTCAGCATTGCTATGTACCCTCTCAGGACGGTGCTGCACCTCATAATTGTGCTGGTCTAGCTTCCCGTGCCAGCGTGCCATTTGTCTTTCTGGATTCTTTAGCGTTTTCAGCCACTCGAGTACTTCATGGTCCATCCTGATGATGAAGTTTGACCCATACAGGTAGGGATGGAAGAAATCAAGGTTCTTCATCACTGCCAAGAGCTCCTTACGGGTCATACAGTAGTTATGCTCCGGTGGGCTGAGCTACTTGCTGTAATATGTTACCACATATTCTTTTTCATTCTTCTTCTGCGACAGGACTCCACCAATACCATGATCACTGGCGTCACAGTCCAAGATAAATGGCCGACTCCGATCAGGGTACGGCAATACTGGAGAGCTTGCCAATGCATGTTTGAGTTCGTTGAAGGCTTTCTGAGTCTCTGCTGTCCATGCAAACTTCTGTCTCTTCCCCAACAGCTTGTGCAGAGGTGCAGCTATCGTCACAAAGTTCTTGACAAAATGCTGGTAGTAGGTACACAAGCCAAGGAAACTCCGTAGCTCCTTCACACAAGTTGGAACCGGCCAGTTTTCAACAGCTGTCACCTTCTCTGGGTCAGTACGGACACCGCTCTCACCTACAATGTGTCCCAGGTACTTTACTTCCTTCTGAAACAAGTAGCACTTCTTGGGGTTCAGCTTGAGGTGCGCTACACGGGTCCTGTCCAACATCTCTGACAGACAGCCTCTCTAATTCCTGGTCGAAAGTCCGTGTAAACACAATTACATCATCCAGATAGATGAGGGCCGTCTGCCAGTGCAGGCCTTCCAGTACGGGATCTATTAGATGCTCAAAAGTAGCTGGGGCATTGCATAGGCCAAAAGGCATCACCTTAAACTGCCATAAACCCTGCCCGTATGAAAAGGCTGTCTTCTCTTTGTCCTTCTCTGCAACCTTGACCTGATGATATCCTGCCTTCATGTCTAGGGTGGAGAACCACCTAGCACCTGACAGAGCATCCAGGGTGTCGTCAGTTCCTGGCAAGGGGTATGCACTTCACTGTCACATCATTCAGGGCTCAATAATCTACACAACCTTACTGAGCCATCTTTCTTCCTTACCAGAACCAATGCTGATGCCCAAGGACTGTTGGACTTTTCTATTACCCCTTGACTTTGGAGATTCTCCATCACCTCCATTTCTTGCCATTGGGCTGGCGCCATCTTCCGCGCTGGCTGTTTAATCGGACAGTGATCCCCAGTGTCTATACTATGCTCCACCAGGTCAGTGCACCCCAGGTCTAGATCTCCAATGGAGAAGACATCAGCAAACTTCGTCAGCAACTGCCTCAACTTCAGCACTTGTAAGCCATCCAGGCATTGGCTACTCCTTGAAAATAGGTCCTGTAGGTGGTCTGGCACGTACCCGTCTTCCTTGACTACGCTTGTTTTACAGGCCTTCCTCTGATGCCACTCAAGGCCCACCACCTGGCACAGTCCCACAATTTCCCCCTCATTGATCTTCTGTAGCTCACGGGAGAAACTGGGCACCACAACTGGCACTTCATCTGCACCTGTTTCCACAAGTGTTCTCCCCACCATCACTCCGGCCTTTGTCTTGCACCGGTCATTCGGCTTCACAACCCCTATACAGCTGTCAAAAGACCCACTCACCTTATACTGGAGCAACAGTTCTGATTTTGAGGGTATCACTGTGGTGCGGAGCACCCTCATCTCGCCACCAGAACTGGTACGTTTCACTGCCGTGACGGGAAACGACCTTCCTCGAACCTTCAGCTTCATGGAGCAGAAGTCCAGCTCACACCCCATGGACATCAGATAGTCAAGACCCAGAAGACAAGGATCCTCCATGTCGGCCACGTAAACTGGAAGAGTAACCTCTTGCCCTGCCACTTCAATCTGGACATCAAGGGGTCCCCTCAGTTCCACACAGTGCCCAGTTATTCCACACAGTTGTTCTGATGACTCAGGCAGATACCGATGATGTAACACATCAGGCCTCACAAAAGTCTGCTCTGAGGCCGAATCAATCAC
This sequence comes from Birgus latro, assembly GCA_018397915.1. Lineage (NCBI taxonomy): Eukaryota > Metazoa > Arthropoda > Malacostraca > Decapoda > Coenobitidae > Birgus > Birgus latro. Next base: position 6,431 of record JAGKTI010038571.1, on the reverse strand, counting down.
CAGAGAACACTTCTTTCTATCTATCCTTCAATCTATTCGCACACTGTCGATTGCTGTTCTCTTGCATTTTCTCGGCGGTGGGGCTACTTGGGACAAGATGGCTGGTGGCTGCCCCTTCACACCAGCCTCCACTAGTTTTCCACTCCTTTCTGGTCTTCTGCAACCTTCTTCTTATCATCCTTTTTCTTCTTTGGACACTCAGAACTGAAGTGTCCCACCTCACTATATGTCCAACATGCTCTTGTTACAACTGAAGATTTCCTTGCACTACTCTGTTCTTGCTCCTTCTTCCATTTGTGACAATCCTCCTTCTTGTGCCCCAGCTTCCCACAGAACCAGTCTTCTCCTGTTTCCCCTTCCACTTGTAGCAGTCCTTTTTTCTGTGTCCTGGCTTCCCACAGTACCAGCAACTTCCCTCAAATTTTTCCATATCGCATATCTGCCCCTTTCCTACCTTGAATCCTGCACTACGACCTGTCTGAAAAGTGGACGTACTTGACCTGACATAGGACTCAAACTTTAGAACCCTGGCAAGAGCTTCTTGCATGCTTCTGGGTTGTGCCTGCTTCACCTGCACTTTCAACTCTGCACTGTCAAGAGCATCGATGAACTTATCTCTCAGTAGAACACCCAACATGTTAGGTGCTGCTCCAGGGTACGCCTTATATGCCATACTCTCCAGGTCATGAGCAAGCTGCTGTAGGGATTCTCCTCGAGCCTGTACACGGCTCCGGAATCTTGCTCTGTAAATCTCAGTCTGGTACATGGTTCCATATCTGCACTCCAGCACTTCTACCAGTGACTGATAACTGTTCCTCTCCATCACTGACATCTGGCCCAGAATTTCCATTGCAGCACCCTTAAGGCTAGTACCAAGCTGCACTGCCTTCTGCCTATCATCCGAGCCATTCTGATCCACAAGTAACTCGAACTGTGCACGGTAAGCTTCCCAAGGTACTCTACCATCAAATTCCTGAGGCTTCTTTTTAATTGGATCCCCATTATAGCCACGCACTTCACTGGTTTGGGGTCTAAAAACTGGGGCATCATAATTTAGGCCAGGACTTATAACTTCTGCATTCTGATTATTCAACCCTGTAATGCTACCTTTAGATGCCTGGGATCCGTCATGATTCACCATACACTGTCCATTCCTTTCATATGCTCCCTGTACACTAACCTGAGGTTCAGCAGTGCAATATTTCTCTACAGTCTCCATTTTCTCACTAATTATTTTTACATGGTTAACGACATGCTTCAACTATCTACATCAGGGGTTCTCAACCTTTTTAATCTTATGCATCCCTTGAAGTCTTTCTGTATTGGTTACGTACCCCTTACCCACAATGCAGCATCAGGAAGGGTAAAAAGAAATGCATGGTTTATTGACTTAGTTTATTAAGTTTAAATTGTGTTATATATGTGGAGCAGACAAACTTGAGTATGTCACTATGAGGTAGTGTTGACAGCCTAGCACACGAAGGCCACTTTCTACAAACAGGTTTGCAGGTATTCAAAACCGAAGTATTTTGAGAAACCTGTCACGTACCCTCAAAATTCCTCTCACGTACCCCTGGGGGTAAGCGTACCCCTGGTTGAGAACCCCTGATCTACATGCTGTCTGCACTTTGTCACTATTTCCCCACTAATTGTCTTCAACTGGTCGTCTACATGCTGTTTACACTCCATCACATTATTCCTCACCTCATACTTCTGCTGCCGTAGTTCAGCATATACCTCCTCTTTCAATTGTTCCTGTTCTCCCTTCATTTTTCCCATGAATACATCTAGCTGTCCTTGCACCCTCAGTTGTACTTCCCTCTTTTGCTCCTGTAATGCCTCCTGAAGCGGTTCATATTGTTTTTTTCTGTTCTTCGTTCTGTGCATGCAATCGTTCTCTGATTTCATTCTCCTGTGCCTGTAATTGTTCTTTCATTTCCGTCCTGAGCTTTTTCTGTTCTTCACATTGTGCCTGTAATTGTTCTTTCATTTCCTTCCTGAGCTCTTTCTGTTCTTTCTGTTCTTCACGTTGTGCCTGTAATTGTTCTTTCAGGTATTTCTGTGTAGCTTGTAATAAATTCATCATTGCGGCCAGGGTCATCTGCTCCTCCTGCCCAGCTCGGGATCTTGTCTGCACACCACCCTGCTCCATGTCGAAGATTAGACTCGCTGCAGCACCTAAATTATCCCACTCCTGACACCAGTGTTGTGTCCCTAGTCCCCACACTGCCACAGGCTCCAACAGCAGTAGTTCAGTATAGGAAGGACGTTTCCCAGTGAAGTTTATGTTCTTCCTATGGTCAGCCTTTAGGTGTACAGCACACAAGATCAGCTGAGGCGAAGATAAACACTGGCTTCATAAAGTTCACTGTCTTTATTTTCCAAATAATTCCACTTAATGCTTTTTAATTTCACTTCACTTTTCCCACCTGCACTGGAGCTATACAAACTTTACAAACTGCAGTTACACTTACTGCCTAACAGCACTTCACTGTGTGCCAACAACACTTTACTAACTTCACAAGTACCCAGATAAACTTCATTCAAACTGACAAGCCCAACTAATCCTTAAGCTGCTACACTCTCATTCCCCATCCATATATAACCTTGCATTATTCGAGAGTGATCTACTTCCCACGAGAACAACAGTTGCCAACTCAGAGATAACCAAAATATGCCAGTCTTCTTACATTACATAACACTCTATATTAATTACCAAACTTAAATTAAATTACGTAGTTTAACGAACAATCACGTAAATAAAACATTATAGAGAAAAAGGGCATAAAAATTAATGCATAACTTACGATATAACTACGTTCAAACAGCAGGCAAACTGGCAAGTCTGACTCGTACCGATACCGAAACTAGCCTACCGTACAGAACACAGAAAATTCTCGAACACCTAACTGGCAAATGCCCCTTCGTGACAATTGGATATTGCGGTCATAATTATACATGGACGCTTTTTCTATGTTGGGGTGGGTGGGGGGTGGGGGGATCGGCAGAGGTAATTGCCCCATTTCTGGGTATTATCATTCTTTTAATAGCCAAGCGTTTACCGACACAGTTTGTTGACACGGCAAGTCGGGAGCAGAGAACAGAATATTGTGTGTGCGATAAAAGCTATGGCGCCTCGGTATAAGCACATCCGGAGAGAAAATGCAAGAAAGTAAATATATTAGCTTAACTATTCTTCTGTTATTCTTCCACTACCTCATCAGAAATGTTGAAGGTTTACACCAACATGAAATTATGATGATAGGCGTATGCAAAAAAGCTCGGTCGTTCGTCACGTCCTCACAAAGCACACTTTACTGGTATGTATATGTAACTTGCCCCCATTCCGGTAAAGTATGAGAATGAGGAAACTTTGAGAGTAATCAGGGAACTGTCTACACTACACATTTTGTACACCAACACCCATAAATCTAATGTGTGTGTGTGGGGGGGGGAGGTAAGAGAGGTGCAATGAGGCAGGTTAGAGAAGGGTAGGAAGTGGAGCGAGGAAAAGAAGGAGCTGAAGAGGGAGTGCAATTTTCTGTGTTCGTTTGCGCGTGTGGGCTTGGTTGTATGTATGTATGTATGTATGTATGTGTGTGTGTGTGTGTGTGTGTGTGTTCTTGAATGGTGTTGGTTTGGTTAGGATGTTTGGAAAAAAAGAACTGTTTTCCTTTCACTTACATATAAGTTTTATCTGTAAATTATATTTTTCACATCATGTACGAGCTTCATTTGCTGCTGCTAACAGTTTTTACATTATGATGACATTTTTCATTGTATTCATCCCACTACCTTCCGGTTTTATTCAGTTTAAGAAAGGTCATTCATGGTAAGGTTTAGAAACTGTCTTAATACTTTCCACGACAAAACTCTAATATACAAGTTCACTTCTCGCAAACACCAGACGCTGCTTCAGCTTAGAATGGGCGCCTTGAACTGCCGGGGATCGATACCATCAGTTTACTAAGATACAATAAGAAAATTAATTCAGGGAGAAATGGACAGCATTCGACGAATCATTACAGGAAAATGGGAAACAAGAAAAATGTGAAGGTGAAAAGGGAAAGAAATTATTAAGGAAATGATGAGAAAAGTGATATACCTTAAACAGAAATGGAGAATTAGAAAATTATTCAGGTGAGAAGGGCAGAAATATTCAGAAAATACTGAAACAGGGGATATAAAAATAATGAGGTGGGAATAGCCAGAAAATAAAATCAATAATGTGGGAAGAGAAGGAAAAAGAAATCGAAAGATAGGAGAGCCTCGAGAGGGAAAACAAGAGATCTGAGAGTAACATTTCGATACAAGGAGTGTCTGTGGGGGATGAAGAAATGATCAGGGAGCACAATGAAGCGGGTGGAATGAGCTGGTATTACAATGGGGGAATGGGCAATATGAAAGTACCCCGTGAACATTGATGCTATGGCGTTAATTGCTTAAGGTTTTATTCAAAGCGTTCTCCTATAACACGAACACTGTTAGCTCGCGTTGCTGATACTGTCACATCAGCTGTGAATGAAACACCCAAAGCATATTCCAAAAAAAGTCCATTAAATATGTTTGCCCAAGTGATGACATATAAAAGTGTGTACTGTCTTCGTGAAAAAAAGAATACCGAAATACGAAAAAAAAAAAAAAAAACGCACACAAGGGCAGAACTGTGTTCAAAAATATTGAGAAGTGGATCAATTCTGAGTTTCCACGCATTAGGCGTCCTTCGTTTTTTGTTCTGTTTAACTATCTGATGATTCTGTTTACCATCGGCGATGTTGAAACTGGAAGTGATTGTCTCTCCAGTACTACGTGGTTATTCCTTTTTTATTGCGCCTACAGAATTGGCAGGTATATGTAGCTAAACGGAGAGTTTATGGAGAGTCATGGTTAGGACGTGAGTTCTGTTACGACCATTGATCTACCCAAAGCGTCTTCAATTTGGCTTTAGTATGAACTTTCGCAGTTAATGCGTTAAAAAGTAAAAAACAACTTTCGTTCAGTTGCTTCAATGACGTTTTCCTTCTTTCGTACTGGGTACTGAACAGACAGTTTCGTTCGTTTGTACTTTTCCTCCACCTATAGTGGAGGCCGAGCCCTACAGTAGCCCGGTGAACAGACAGTTTAATGCAACTCAGCAACATCTTATCGCTGTGAAAGAGATGTTCACTATAGGACTTGGGCGGACCCTGATTTTCTTATGATAATTAAAGATTCTTCAAAATGGAAGCTATAATTCCTCCCCAAGAAAATCAAAGGTCATGAAAGATGACGATTATATATTCCTATCGATTAGAGCTGCATTCCAAATGGTATGTGTAGTGTACTGCATGTAGACGAGCATGATGGCATCTCTCTCTCTCTCTCTCTCCACTTTGTTTTCTCCGACGAAGAGAGTATGTTTTCGCCCTTGTTTATTTGTTTGTTCGTTTGGATTACTAAAAAACTGAATAAGATATTCGGTCCAAATTTGGTGGGTGGATAGCCCATGTCACAGGGAACAATCAATTAACTTTTGGGACCGAGCCGGATCGTATTACAGATTCTGGATCCGAAAATCACTTTTTGCGAAACCCTACTCAGTAATGAGAAAACTTAACCCATTATGAAGATTGATTTGGAAAATACGTTTCCGTAGTTGGGGAAATATATACACGCCTCTGAGGGCCCCTCTGGTTCCTGCTTTATCCAACTCCTGTCTGAAAAATCCAGTTTCTTTCATTCTCTCACTTCTTCGTTAATTTTAATTCTCCCTCGCTTTCTTTCTTTGTCCCGTGTTTTCTCTTACGTTTTACTTTCATTCGTTTTGTTCTACTTTCTCTTGTCTTTCTCTCACCCCCCCCCCTCTCCCCTATCCTTTCATTATGTTTCTTTCCAGCCATTTCTCTCTCATTTGATCTTTACCTCCGCCAAGGAGGTTATGTTTTACGCCGCGTTTGTTTATTTGTTTGTTAGTTTGTTTGCGTTACAGCAGGATTACTCAAAAAGTTATGAACGGATTTTGATTAAATTTTGTTGAAGGGTGGGAAGAAATTTAATATTGGGGCGGTTCCGGATCCGCATCCAGAGTATCCCCCACAACAGCTCCAGAAGGTCTTAATGAATTTCAATGAAATTTTACGGAGACATGGGCCATACCCCAAGAAATAACTGATTAAATTTGGGGGCGGGTCTGGATCCGGTCTGGATCCTGTATCCATGGATGCGGATCAGGATCTTTTAGAATGGAAATGGCACTGGCGGAGGTATGCACTTTCTGGCGCTTTCTAGTTCCTTCATGTATCACTCATAACGTTTTCTCTCGGCATTCCAGTTCTTCTTTCCTCCTTTACTATTTTCTTATTAGTTTTATTCTTTTTACATTATTTTTCTCTTTAATTTATTGCATCTCTCTCTCTCTCTCTCTCTCTCTCTCTCTCTCTCTCTCTCTCTCT
>JAGKTI010038570.1:0-10701 GCA_018397915.1 Birgus latro | reverse complement strand
CCTGTTAGCAGTAACCTGGCCAGTAAAGACATGTTGCCCCACGGTCTCTCCAATGACGAAATTCACGGCGAAAGTGATTCCTTGGGTGGAGAACAAAGAAATAAAGAAGCTAGAGCAAGAAACTAACAGAAGTGATGAGGTGGTAATGTCGTAAAGGATGGTGCCATATGTGAATGTGTTTGGTGACTGAACAATGCTTCTATTGCCTATAGAACTGAGTGAAAACCAATACAGTCTTGTACTGCACACAAATTCGTACCAAATAAATAAATAAATACGTAATTGAAAGTGGCTTGAATTAGTTAACCCTTGAATAGTTCGTTTTCTTTTTAGCCAGGTGCCATAAGAATCAAGGAAATCGTAAGGCTGACTGACACCTGTACACCTGAGGAGGGCGATTTCTCTATGAATTTTCGATGTTTCTCACCAAAAGCGGAGGTTTGAGCAAAAAAAAACAACACACACACACACAATTGAAAATCACTCGGGTTCTGAGGGTGTGTTGGGTTAAAAAATCGGTGGGGACTGGACGGGTTAACAATTAACTGTACAAAATAATCATTCTTGGGTAACAATATATGATGTCCAGCTTGAAAATGCAAGTCAGCCTTTATCACTTGGCCACAGCATCTAATTAGACCCTTTCCGTCTAAGAACAATCCTAAATCTATTATCAGCTTATTCTTGCTGCCAGTGCCTAATTGGCATAAAAGGTCAGAAATCTCTCTGTAATAATTCCTTTGTATCCTTTTCAGCCATTATTCCATGGGATCAAACTTCTTAAATTCCACTTTCTTATTCAAAAATTTAACAACTAATTTAGTCGTGTTAATAAGTTGTCTTATTGATGAGAAATTGCTAATGTCAGTTACATCTGGCTCAGGTACTACAGGATCCAACTTTATAATATTAACGTCAGCAATACTATTTAGGACCTTTAAACCACAAGTAATCTTTGATCAGTCTCCTCACTCTTGAACCTCTCAAGAGCAAATCAGCTGGATTTTGTTTGGAGGAAACATGCATAAATTTGATTTTGGAAGACAGTTCTTTTATAGTCTTCACTCTATTGCAGACGAAAGGAATTTTACTGTTCTCCTTTCTTATTCAATAAAGACAAATCTCACTGTCAGTCCATATATAAATATCCTCAAACTGAGTATCAAGAGTAGTGGTTAGATACCTGGCCAATTTACTTCCTACCGTTATGGTAGCCAATTCTATTTGAGGTAAGATTCTTCCTTTTATTGGTGCAACTCTGGCTTTAAACATAATAATCTTACTATCATCTCCTGTTACACAATAAGCTGCTGCTCCATGTGCCTTTTCAGAAGAATCAAAAAATGTATGTAAATGTGACTTCTCATTTCTGTTTATCTTCCAGGGAATACATATGCCTGATGTTTTTTTTTTTATTCCTTTCTAATCTCTTCCCACTGTTCAGCATACTTCTCACCTAATTCAGTGTCCCAGTCTAATTTTTCTTGCCAAGCCTCTTGCACTAAACATTTGCCCCTAATAACTATAGGATTGACCAATCCTAGTGGGTCAAACAACATGGAGACCTAACCTAACAGGGACCTCGTAGTGAGAGTGACATACATAGGAGTACATAGGAAAGCAAACAGCAACAGACCCTATGGTCCTCTCGAGGCTGTTTGTTAAAGAGTAGACTATGACTACAAGATCTAACTCTACATGCTGAAGGATAAGGATAGTAAAGCAAGAAGGCTCCCCCCGCCTCCAAACCCTCCAGCCAAAACTGGCAAGAAAAAGTGAGAAAGACCACCATGCAGCATGGAAAAACTGACATGGAAATTTCATAGGAATGACTGAAAATGAAAAGCTGCATATATTATACATTATCTATAAGCTACCAGTATGAATAACCTGAAAGAGAAAGTAGTAAAGTACAATGAATAATCACATAAATAAATAACGCATGACACTATGTATGGGGTACACTGAGTTAATGGGGCGTCTGCGGACGATGAGACTCTGTAGACATAACAGCGTGAATACAGTAATCCCATGGTCTCAGTTGGACTCTGGCAGATACACGTGAATATGGCTAATAATCCCGTGGTCTAAGATGGACTCTGCAGGAATTCAAAAGTTACAGATACACGTAAATATAGTGATCCCGTAGTCTCAGTTGGACTCTGCGGGAAGAAACTTAAAAAATTATCACCGTGCATATATTTGCATTTAGTAAAATGATCCAGGCTCTAAAAGAATGGAATAAAATAAAAATTTATACAAGTGTTTTATTCGGGAGTAAACATAGTAAACTGGGGGTTAGATGACAAATATTTATCCAGGCGACCTTTAAAGGTTAGTACTGTATTACAATTTACTTCACTGGAGGACAATTTATTCCATATATTTGCAACTCTATTGAAGAAGAAATGCTTAGCTTCATGTGACTGGAATCGTTTGCCAATTATTTTATGCCCATTCCCTCTAGTATAATTCGAGTGATCAACTGTGAAGTATTTATTGACAGCCATGTTATCTTGTCCTTTGAATATTTTGAATACTTGAATTAAATCTCCTCGTATCCTCCGTTTAGTTAAGGTAAAGAGATTCAAGGCTTCTAAACGTTCCTTGTACGGTTTATTTCTCAATCTAGGTATCAGTTTTGTCATCCTTCGCTGCACTCTTTCAAGCTTTTCCATATCCTTTTTATAATATGGTGACCAAAACTGAACGCAGTACTCCAGGTGTGGGTGTACTAAGGAATTATACAAAGTGAGGATGATATTATCGGACTTATATTCAAATGCTCAGCCTATGAATCCAATCAATTTCTTGGCCTTTTTCACTGTTTCTGTACATTGTTTGCTTGGTTTCAAATCGTCTGTTATTATAACTCCTAAGTCTTTTTCGTATTTTACCCTATCAAGTTGGACATTATTCATGCTATAACTAGCTCTTACATTTTTACTGCCAATGTTTAGTACTTTGCATTTATTAATATTAAAATCCATTTGCCAAACTTGGGTCCAGTTAAACAGCTGATCAAGATCTCTCTGAATTGCTTGCCTTTGCAGTACTGTATCTGTTCTGTTACCTATTTTAGTATCATCAGCAAATTTTGAAATCTTACAACACAATCCTTCATCAATATCATTTACATATATTAAGAAAAGAATAGGACCTAACACGGAACCCTATGACACTCCACTTGTAACGTTTATCAAGTCTGACTCTTTTCCATTAATTACAACTCTTTGCTTTCGTCCAGAGAGCCAATTTTCTACCCAACCAAGAACATTGCCGCTGAAACCATGTGCCTTTAGCTTCTGAAGGAGTCTTTTGTGTGGAACTTTGTCAAAGGCCTTTTGAATATCTAGATAGACCACATCAACAGATTTAGTCTCATCATACATATTCAGTATATCATTGAAAAAGTCCAGCAGATTCGTGAGGCAAGAGCGATTATTACGAAAACCATGTTGCGAATCGTTGATGAGATTGTTTGTTTCTAAGTGTTTCACAAACTTGTCTCTGATAATAGTTTCAAGCAATTTGCAAACCACCGATGTTAAACTAATTGGGCGGTAGTTTTCTGGTTGGGCTCTGTTTCCCTTTTTGAATATTGGGGTTACGTTGGCAAGCTTCCATTCATGTGGCACCTTACTGCTCTTAAGTGATAAGTTGAAAAGTTCAGACAAAGGCTTTGATATTTCATTCTGTAGTTCCTTCAATACACAAGGAGATATTTTGTCTGGTCCTCGTGTTTTATTCTCTTTTAATTTGCTTATTGCAAGCAGTACGTCGCGATAGCTAACTGTGATGTCAGTAATTATGTTGCCCTCTTCTATAGGAATGGGGGAAACAGCAGGAATCGTATGTATATTTTCTGTTGTAAATACTGATGTGAAGAACGTATTAAGAATTTTCGCCATCCTAGTTTCATAATCGGTGTGCTCTCCGTTATCTGTGATCAAGGGACCGATTGTTGGAGTTATTACCTTTTTGCCTCTTATGTAACTGAAAAATTCTTTGGTATTTGATTTACTGATACTTGCAATATGTGCCTCAAGGTTTTTCTTACTGCATTTAATTAATTGTTTGGCTTTTCGTCGAAGGGCATTGTAATCATTTTTATAACTTTGACTCTTTGTGGTATTATAGTTTTTTTTTTATGCAAGATTTTTAGCTTTCAGACAATGTTTAATGTCGGAGTTCCACCATTTGGGTTTAGAATTTTTGGCATGCCTTCTGTTGAGCATTGGAATGCACAGCCTGACAGCACTGTTGAGAGGTTCCATAAAAAAAATTCTATGCATCATTGATATCTAAAGTTTGGAGAATGGGATGCCAGTCGCCTGCACCTATAATTGCCTTTAATTTCTTAGAATTTGCTCTCTTAAAGTCAGGCACTTTCTCACAACTGGCCCTGACACTGTCTACACAGAATTTAATGTTGAATGTAACTATGCGACGACCACTTGTACTAAATTCTTCTCCTACAATTACGTTACTCACTACATTTTCTGATGTGGCTAAGACAAGATCTAGGATGTTACATCCACGTGTTGGATAATTTACAAATTGATATAAAGAACTTTCCTGCAAGTGTGTATACAGGTCTAACCTTGTGTGTGAGGATAGGGTTTCTCCCCATTTTGGAACTGGTAAATTAAAATCACCAAATATTACCATGCTTTGTGTACAAGATATTTCAGCAATTTGATTGTAGATTTCGTTATCGATGTTGAGTGGTTGACCGGGTGGACAAAAAATTACACCAATGGTGATTTTATGACTAGATCGCTTTCTTAGCTGAATGTAAAAAGTGTCAATGATTTCAATACATGGTTTGGTAATTTCGACTGGATGAAATCCTGATTTAATGTATAACAAGACACCGCCCCCTGTTTGATTCTTCCTTTCGCTACTGAAAATGCGATAGCCTGGTAAATTAAATTCTGCTAGAAAATCTCTCTGTTCAGTATCTAGCCACGAGAACTTAATCGACTTTTAACTTATTTTATCAGCCTTTGGCGAAAGCTTTGCCATTGCACTTGACATCTCAAAGGCTTCCTATCGAGTCTGGCATAAATCTTTAATTTCCAAACTGCCCTCCTATGGTTTCTATCCTTCTATCTGTGCCGTCATCTCTAGCTTCCTTTCTGGTCGTTCTATAGCCGCTGTTGTAGACGGCCATCGTTCCTCTCCTAGACCTATCAACAGTGGTGTTCCTCAGGGTTCTGTCCTATCACCTACTCTCTTCCTTTTATTCATCAATGACCTTCTAAGCTGTACATCTAACCCTATCCACTCATATGCTGATGATTCCACCCTTCACCTTTCCATTCGGTTTCCGCAACGTCCATCTCAGCAGTTACTTGAACAAAAAAGTTATGAGGCTATGGTACACCTAATGTCTGACTTGGCTCGTATCTCTGATTGGGGTAAAAATAATCTTGTTATTTTTAATGCATCAGAAACTCAGATCTTACACTTATCAACCCGAGAAAATATTCCTCAGGATTACCCACAAATGTTTAATAATGAACAGTTATGTCCTGCATCATCCTTGAACATGCTTGGGGTTTCATTCTCTCAGGATTTGTCTTGGAAAGAACATATTACATCTCTTGTGAAATCTGCTTCCAAGAGATTAGGTGTGCTAAGCCGATTAGGAAGTTTCTTTACCCCTGCACAGTTGTTGACCTTGTACACGGGTATTATTCGCCCGAGTATAGAGTACAAATCTCATGTGTGAGGAGGCTCCCCACATGCAGGTCTTCTCAATAGGGTGGAGTCAAAGGCTTTTCGTCTCATTAACTCTCCTCCTCTTACTGATTCCCTTCAACCTTTGTCTCTTCGCCGCACTGTTGCATCTTTATCTCTCTTCTATCGCTACTTCAATGGTCACTGTTCCTCTGAACTGTCTGCTTGCATCCCTCCACCTCTACGACGGGCACGTAGTACCCGTCTAGCAACAAACTCTCATCCCTTTTCTGTCCAACTCTCTAATGCAAGAGTTAACCGTTACTCCCAGTCCTTCATTTATGCAACTGGTCAACTCTGGAACTGTCTTCCTCTGTCTGTAATTCCTACTTCCTATGATCTCCAGTCCTTCAAACGCAGTGTGTCCAGGCATCTCGAAATGAACGGATCTTGAATTTGGCTCTCTTTTGTATTGCTTTTGCTTTTTCTTGGAAGGAACAGTATGCAGGCCTGTGGCCTTTGGTTCCTTCTTCCTTGCATAAAAAAAAAAGTTAAGACCCAACACATTTTGAGTTTGGGGAATGTCAGGAATTGGAGATCCTCTTGTATTCTATTTCTTAAAAGCAGTGAATTTGTATTCCAGTTCTGTAACGGCAAATTTGCCTTCCCACATTCGGAGATGGCTACTTCATAAGCCTACAATACTTCCGTCTCTGTATCAACAATACCTTGCAAATTATCCATACAAAAACCCTGCCCTGCCTCTGGGCATTTGGCCCATTCAAAATGATGCTTCAGGGTGTTGCAATGTAGGAAAGGACTAGCACAAGAGCCAAAAAGGACCGATCGGAAACAGTAGGTTTCAATAGACTATCCTGATTTTGATGGTCAAGAGGCCAGAGGAATTTTGCAAATTTCCTATCCTCCTCTCTCAATCCTATTCTGAGAAAAGCCTTACTAATGTCTGCTGTATAAGCATAAGGTTTCTCTCTAAATCCTAATGATACATTCCCTAACTTCTCTGTTGGTGTAGGTCCACAGAATAGGCAATCGTTGAAGCTCGCTGATCCCTTGGACGCTTTACTATTACAATTGAAAATTCTCCTTAATGGAGTAGTTACTGAATCCTTGCTTTTTTTTTTTTTTTAATGCAAGGAAGACAGAACCAAAGGCCATGGGCTTACTTACTGTTCCTTCCAAGAAAAAACAAAAACAATACCACAGAGAGCCAAATTCAAGATCCATTCATTACGAGATGCCTGGACACACTGCATTTGAAAAACTGGAGATCATAGGAAGTACGGAATACAGACAGAGGAAGACAGTTCCAGAGTTGACCAGTTGCATAAATGAAGTACTGGGAGAAACGGTTAACTTTTGCATTAGAGAGTTGGACAGAAAAGGGATGAGAGTTTGTTACTAGACGGGTACTACATGCCCATCGTAGAGGTGGAGGGATGCAAGCAGGCAGTTCAGAGGAACAGTGACCGTTGAAGTAGCGATAGAAGAGAGATAAAGATGCAACCGTTCGGCGAAGAGACAATGGTTGAAGCTAATCAGTAAGAGGAGAGTTAATGATATGAAAAGCCTTTGACTCCACCCGATTCCGAAGACCTGCATGTGGGGAGCCTCCCCACACATGAGAGTTGTACTCCATACAGGGGCGAATAAAACCCATGTACATGGTCAACAACTGTGCAGGGGTAAAGAAACTTCCGAATCGGCTTAGCACACCTAATCTCTTGGAAGCACATTTCACAAGAGTTGTAATATGTTCTTTCCAAGAAAAATCCCGAGCGAAAGAAACCCCAAGCATGTTCAAGGATGATGCAGGACTTAGCTGGGCATTATTAAACATTAGTGGGTAATCGTGAGGAAGGTTATGTCGGGTTGATAAGTGTATGAACTGAGTCATTGATGCATTAAAAGTAACGAGATTATATTTACCCCAAATCAGAGATACGAGCCAAGTCAGATATTAGGTGTGCCATAGCATCATCCCTTTTTTGTTGAAGTAACAACTGAGATCGATGTTGCGGAAACCGAATGGAAAGGAGAAAGGTGGAATCATCAGCATTTAAGTGGATAGAGTTAGATGTACAGCTTAGGTCATTGATGAATAAAAGGAAGAGAGTAGGTTGATAGGACAGAGCCCTGAGGAACACCACTGTTGACAGATCTAGGAGAAGTACGATGGCCACCTACAACAGCAGCTATAGAACGACCAGAAAGGAAGCTAGAGATGAAGGCACAGATAGAAGGATAGAAACCGTAGGATGGCAGTTTGGAAATTAAAGATTTATGCCAGACTCGATCGAAAGCCTTTGATATGTCAAACGTAATAGCAAAGCTTTCGCCAAACCCCCGAAATGAGGATCACCAAGAAACTGAAAGGTAGGTGAGAAGATCGTCAATGGAGCGTCCCTGACGGAACCCATACTGATGATCAAAAAGAAGGTTGTGACAGGAAAGATGATTTAAGATTTTCTGTTTAGAATTGACTCAAAAACTTTTGGGACATAGGATGTTAAAGCAATTGGACGATAGTTAGACGGTTGGGAATGGTCACCCTTCTTTGGGACTGGCTGAATGAAAGCAAACTTCCAGCAAGAAGGAAAAGTACATGTTGATAGACAAAGGCAAAAGAGTTTACCTAGGCAGTGTGTAAGCACAGAAGCATAGTTTTTGAGGACAACAGGAGGGACTCCATTTGGCCCATATGCCTTGTTAATATTGAGGCCAGTGATGGCAGAAAATAAACCAGCTGAAGAAATTTTAATGTCAGTCATGAGGAAGTCAGAGGGGGGAAGTGATGGAGGAACAGCACCAGAATCGTCTAAGGTGGAACTGGAGGAGAAAGTCTGAGTGAAGAGATCTGCTTTATCAGTAGAAGAAATAGCTACAGAGCCATCAAAGTAGAAAAGAGGAGGGAAGGATGATGAGGTAAAGTTGTTAGAAAGGTTTTTGGCAAGGTGCCAGAAGGAGCGAGAAGCATTTGAACTGGAGAATTGGGAACATTTAGCACGGATGAAATTGTTTTTAACAGAGTGAAGAACAGCCTTGCCCGGTTCCAGGCAGAAATATAAAAAAGATGTGACTCAGGGGTGTGTTGGCTCCGGTACCTTTTATAGGCTCTCTCGTTATTGCGGACAGCATTAGAACAAGCGTGATTAAACCAAGATTTTCTTGCATTAAACAGAGGATATGAGAAAGGAATGTATGCTTCCATGCCCGAGAGAATAACCCCCATACTGCGCAAGGCACACTCAGATCGCTTCTGGCCATGGAAGCAATAATCGTTCCAAGCAAAATCAAAGAAGTACTGCCTGAGGGCCTCCCAGTCCGCAGCTCCAAAGTGCCACAGACAACGTTTCTTTGGAGGGTCCACATGCCATACCGGAGCGATAGAACAGGTTAAGGTAACAAAGTTATGATCGGAGGAGCCCAACGGAAAGAAACGATTAACAGTGTAAGCAGAAGGAGCAGTTGTCACGAAGAGCACTATGCCGGGCATAGTGGTAATATATTGGATGATTTTTTTCTATGTAAAGTACAGGTTTCTCATTTCATTCTTACTTGCCGTAAGTGCTTGGGATAGATTAAAAGTATCTACTTGCCCGAGTGCCAGGGGGTTATCTTATCCTCTTCATGCCCTCACTGGGGGCGGAGGGACATTGGTTACAAGATTGTGACAATGTGAGATAACTTTTACCAGATCGTGTTGTAGTGGTATGTTGTCTGGCTCTCACCTGAGAGTCCCGGGTTCGATTCCCGGCATAGTAGTAACATATTAGATGTAAGAAAGAATTAGTTTGTTAGCTCAGAGTAAATATTCTCAGATGATGGATGAAGTATACCAAGACAAAGAGCAAATTAATGAACAGTATATAAAAACAGGTACCGAACTCCTCTACAAGTAGGAGGGAAGAAACTTAAGAAGAGCAACAGCAAACTTTCTGATAGAACAAAAAGTGAGAACGTTAAAGAACGAACAAGAGCTCACACAAAAGCAACTGAACAAAGAATTAATAAAAAAGGAGAAATGAAGATGTCTGGATGTACAACATGAGCAAGGCTGAAGAAAATCCAAAGACTGTCTATCTGTCTATCTATCTATTGCCAGACGCTCCAAACCCGCAAGGGGTGGCCACAAACATATCGCCTCCATATCGCCGTGTCCCCTGCCATTTCATTGCCTTACTCCCAGCTCACACCCCCCTTTCTCATATACGTCTCCAAATCATCCCTCCACCTCATCCTTGGCCTCCCCCTCCCTCTCCCCCCTCCATCTTACTCATATACTCTCTCCTCGTCAGTCTCTCACTCTCCATCCTCTCCATTGGCCAAAACACCTCAACTTGTTTCTCCTAACACTTCCTATCACATCCACTCCACAACAAGATCCAAGTTTCACTTTCAGACTTTAGAGTTGGTATCACAATACCGTCATGTAGTAGCTTTTTACTTCCATGCTCACTTCCTTGTTTCTTATCACTGCTTTCAAGGAACCAGCAACCTTTCTTCCCTGTTGTACCCTTTCAAGCACTTAACCCTCTAAACTTCCATCCTTACTCATCACACTACCCAAGTACTTAAACACACTCACATTTTCCATTTCCTCCTCACCCAGCCTCACTGTACATTCTTCACATCTCTCGAAGACCATAACTTTACTCTTCCCTAGATTCACTTCTATATACCGTTTCTCACACACTGTCCCAGACTTATCCATCAAGCCTTGCAGCTCCCCTTCGTCTTCATGTAACAACACAGTATCATCTGCAAGCAACATTCAGGGAGTTTCCAAACACTGCCCTCTCTCATTAGGTCTTCTCCAGCATCCACTACCCTACCTTGTAACTGTTTTATGACCCCATCCATGTACAGACTGAACGACCATGGAGACATGACACATCCTTGTTCAAATCCAACCTTCAAATAGAAAAACTCACTCAGTTCACTATCCACACGCACTGCAGCCTTAGCACCCTCATATATACTCTTCATGGCCTTCAA
>JAGKTI010038568.1:0-10701 GCA_018397915.1 Birgus latro | reverse complement strand
AAACTCCTCCACACACTCAAGAGACTCACCTGCAAGTTCAACCCTCTCACGCCTAACAATCTCCACCTGCTCTCCCCGACACGGTGCACACATGAAATCAGCATCATCTCGCAGTCTACCTCTAATACCACTATATCTCTTGTGTACCCACTTATCACAAACACTACACAAGATGGAATTACTTCCCACACCCTTGTGGCAAACTGCACATGGCCACTCTCCCTCTCCTCTGATTGTACCGCCACCAACACTAGATATCATCACTTTTGTTTTATCTGTATTCACCCTTAAGCCCTTGTACCTCATACCATCTCTCCACTTCTTAAATCTTTCCTCCACCTCCTTTTCATTCTCTGCAGTCAACACCAAATCATCAGCATACAGCATCTCCCATGGGAGTCCATCTCTGAAGTCACGTGAGAGTCGTTACCAAGAGAGGGGCGGATGATGGGGCATTTATGGTCCCCCTCCCCCTGGGGACTCCAAGGCTAGGTGTTTGGAAGCCATTTTTTTTTATTTTTATTTTGAAAAGGATGTGTAGAGTGTAGCATGCATGTAGTTTGGTGTTGACAGTTAAAGAAACTTGTATTGGAGAGCATGCTGGCCTACTCTCTATGTTACTGAGACACTGAAAAAGTTCAGCAAAGGGGGATGGTCAGGAACTAGTCTGAGGGCTGATGAAAAGGGAGCTCCAGCTCTCCCTGTCATCAGCTTTCTATCCACCTTGGGAGTACTGCCCTGCTTGACTGCTCCTATGCTCCTCATGGGGCAATGTAGGATTGGATGATGGATGGATGGATGGATGGATGGACAACAAAGACTAACTGTATATGGCAGGCAAGGATGAGAATACTGTAATAGAAATGCTGCTAATGAGCACACTAAATATGACACAGATTGATTTACCTTTGGAGGAGCTCGTGATTTATCCAAGTATATCCCATGTGCCTCAAGTGCCAGGGCAGCCTCATCCATCAGGTGATCTTCTGGAATGTTGCCCTCAGCCTCCAGACGCTGGTACTCTTCCACAAAACGCTGACACAAGCTTGGCCGTGGACTGGTGTCAGACAAGTTTATTGTTCCAGGAGACCCATACTTTTTGTAGAATTTTCTGGACAATAAAAAGGTAAAGTTGAAAAGGAACTGCATTTAAAACTTACAACTATTTGAACTACTACATTAAATACCAATTTAACAACAAATTCAGTACAGACAAGCTGGTTATTCCAAGGGCCAATACAGTACTCTCTATCTATAGACAGATGCCATAATCCCATAGGGGGTGGCTATATGACTATGAGTTAGCTGTTTTACAGGGAGAGGCACTACCCCTCCGCCAACCCACTTGTTGACAGACAGGAAACATGTATGGGTTGGTTATATGGTTACCATCCAGCATTATAAATGGTTTCCTGGCTTACAGGAAACCATTACACTTGTCACTCAATGAAAAGCTATCTGAAAAGGAAAGAAGAGTAATAAAAAGTGAGAGGAAAGATGGGAGAAACAGGAACAGAGGATGACACACACAAAAAAAGGACATAAGTGAAGGAAGAACTAGGCAGCACTATATCAAGTGAGTAGATGATGTTTGCCACTGCCTACCATCTAGAATTTTATGGAAAATAAAATGGCAGCAATGGGAAGGGATATTAACCCCTTCACCCCAGTGACATTTTTCATATTCTTATAACCAATGGTGGCAACAAAAGCCCATAATCCGCTCACTCAGTGTAGCGGTACTCTGTTTTAGTGTAGCTATACAGTGAGTGGCTGGCCAAATGATTTCCTGTAACCAGGAAATCACTGACAACGCTGGGTGCTAACCTTATAACCAACCAACATGTGTTCCCTACGTGACAACAAGTGGGCTGGCGGAGAGTTTGTTCCCCTCTTTGGAAAACATCTAACAAAAAATATGAACAAGATGCCTCTGACCAGGACTGAACAACAGGTGATGACTAAGGGCCGAACAAAGGACATGGTACAGATTGCGATATGGAATGTAAGGAGTGCGAATGATGAGGTGAATGAGAGTTTGTGGTGCTTGAGGGTGCAAAAATGGATGTATGTGGAATAAGAGACTACATGGAGAGGTGAGAGTGTGAGAGAATGGAAGTATGGATGGGGTATGTGTGTGGGAGTGGGTGAGAATGAGAGGGTATGAAAGAGATGGAAGGAGAATATAAGAAAGTATGGATCAGTTGGCTCAAGGACTGTGTGGGTAAGACTGAAAGTTGGACTACAAATGTGGGCGATAATGCATATATGCACCAACGCAAGATCGTGAAAGTAGAGTGAAAGAAGAGTTCTGGATAAATTTGGAAGCGAGCATAGAAAAGTCTGAAAGGAATGAGGCAGTGTTTTTGATAGGAGATATGAATGGAAAAGTTGGGAATGTGAAGTTGGATGGAATAGTTGGTGAGTGGGGTGTGCCTGCAGAAGTAGATGAGAATGACAGTGCTCTAGTGGGCATTTGTGCAAGAAGGGGGTTGGTGATAGCCAATACCCTCTTTAGACACAAAATGATCCACAGGTATACATGGCAAGTGATGAGACGGGAGGATGGTGAACTGAATGAATGGAAGGCAATGACTGATTATGTGTGTGTGAATGATAGAATAAGAAGATGTGTAATGGATGCAAGAGCATATAGAGGCTGGAAGAGTGGACTTAGTCAAGGTTCAATTGCGATGGAGGAATAGAAGGAGGGATGGACAGGAGGAATTAGTTCATATAATGGGGTAGAAAGGTCATAAGAGGAGGGAAATAAGGCAGAATATAAGAGAGAAGTGGAGGAGCGATTGGGTAAATATGCTTTGGAGTAGATGGGGGACACGAAAGATGTGTGCAAGATATTCACAGGAGAAATCTGTACAGCATGTGAGGTGGTGTGTATGGTGAGAAGACGAAAGGGGTTCAAGGAACAGCATGGTGGAATGAAGAGGTGAGACAGGCTGAGGCACAAAAGAAGAAACAATATACTGTAGTGAGTGGATGAGAAACAGAGGCATGAAGAAAGATGAGAGACAAATGAGTTATAAGTAGAGAGGAAAAGAGAAGTGAAAAGATTACTGAGAGAGAGTAAGAAGAGAGTGGATGAGGCATTTGGAAGGAATTTGAGTGTAAAGTGCAGGATATGTAAGAAAATGTTCTGGAACGAGGTAAAAGTAGAAAGAGTGATAAAGAAGTCAGCCGGGGAGTAAAAGATAAAAATGGTAGACTGCTAGTGGGGAAGAGAGAAAAAGTGAGCAGATGGAGAGAACACTTTAAGGAACCGTTGAACATAAAGAATAAAAGTACAGTAATGCAAGTATAAGTGGCTGGGGAATGCCAGGGAGGAGGGATGTGAGAACAGAGGAAGATATCAGTAGGATGAAAGTTGTGGAAGCAAAGAAGGGTATCAAAATGGGGAAAACCCTGGGAATTGATGGAGTGTGTGGTGAAATGCTGATGCATGGGGGAGAGATAGTAGTAGAATAGATGTGGAAGATGTGCACATTGGCCTGGGAGGGCTAGAGTTCCGGAGGACTGAAGTAGGAATAATTATTCCCTTGTACAAAGGAAAAGGGGAAACAGAAGTGTATGATAATCACAGAGGCATTTGTCTTCTTAGTGTAATAAGAAAAGTATATGGTAGGAGACTTACTGACAGAGTTAGGGAAATAACAGAGGAATCAGTTGGAGAAGAACAGGGAGGTTTTAGGAAGTGAAGTGGTTGTGTAGATTAGATATTTATTCTTAGGTCTTTAGGAGAAAAGTTTCTAGTGAAGGGAATGAAGTTGTATGTGGCTTTCATGGATTTGAAGAATGCATATGACAGGGTGGATAGAAAAGAAATTTGGATAGTATTAAGAATACTGTATATGGAGTACAAGAGAAGTTGTTGAATGCAGTGAAGAGTATGTATGAGGGGGGGCTAAGGCTGCAGAGCATGTGGATAGTGAACTGAGTGAATTTTTCTATTTGAAGGTTGGACTGAAAGAGAGATGTGTCAGGTCTCTCTGTATATGGATGAGGTTATAAAAGAGACACAAGGTAGGGCAATGGATGCTGGTGTGGCTATAATGAGAGAGGGCATTGTTTGGAAACTCCCTGCACTGTTGTTTGCAGATGATACTGTGTTGTTAAGTGAAGACGAAGGGGAGCTGCAAGGCTTGGTGAATGAGTTCGGGAGAGTGTGTAAGAAACAGATTCTAGGGATGAATGTAGGGAAGAGTAAATTTATGGTCTTCGAGAGATGTGAAGTCACTGAATGTACAGTATGGTTGGATGCGGAGGAAATGGAAAATGTTAGTGCATACAAGTACAGTAGCCTCGCATCCAGTATGCGTTTGTCCAGTACTATTCGTGTCCAGTACGGTCAGCAAAAAAAAAAAAATAATAAAAATAAAATTTTATTACTATAGTACAGATGCGTTGGGCTAATACGAATCGGCCGCGGAAAGTGGGCCAAATCCGAGGAGTTCCCCTCTAGTACTGATGTACTGCATCCAGTACTACTACCCGTGGACATCTTACATGCTGTCGTGATATAGAAGGAGGAACAGAACAAGGACAACAATGAAGTGCGCCACCAGGAAGTGCTTGCTAATGTGGAAAACAGTGTCCAGTTCTATGTGGATTTACAGAGGCAGCACTTCAATCAGAGGAGGCAGACCATCATCACAGGGTTCTCTGAGTGTCGAGATTATGAGAGGAGAGCCTTAGGGGAACCTCAACAACACACAAGAGCAGCAGCACTTTCCCCTGATGACAAGGACGATGATGTGTCAGCGTGTGGCTATGTGGGATTTATGAGGGAGGTTGAGGCAGAGAGGCCTCCTCAGGATCCTAAGGGCCCTCCTCCAGGGGGTCAGTAGGACCTCCTACAGTCTCGGAAACCCCTCCCTCATCCCCCCCAAGCCTATCACAACTCACCTTAAAGGTTTGTAAAATATTATTTGTGTCAAAATGTAGTTAAGTTCAAATTTGGGGGGATTTTTTTCAAGGCTTGTCTGACATTATTCATTTTTCCCGTAAAGTCTGTTATTTGTCCAGTACGGATTTAGTCCAGTACAGTAGTACTGTCTGACAAAAATACCATAGTGGACAAGAGGGTCCTGTACTTGGGTGGTGTGATGAGTAAGGATGGAAGTTTAGAGGCTGAAGTGCTTGAAAGGGTTCAACATGGAAGAAAGGTTGCTGGTTCTTTGAAAGCAGTGATAAGAAATAGGGAAGTGAGCATGGAAGTAAAAAAGTCACTGCATGACAGTACTGTTATACCAACTCTAATGTATAAAAGTGAAGCTTGGACCTTGTTGGAGGGACAAAAGTCAAAAGTGAGAGCAGTGGAGATGAGCTGAGAGAAGCGTGTGGAGTCATATGGAAAGACAGACTGATAAATGAGAAAATGAAGGAGCGATATGGTGTGGATGTGGATGTGACAGAAAGTGTTAGGAGAAATACACTGAGGTGGTTTGGCCATATGGAAAGGATGGAGAGCAAGAGACTAAAGAGGACAGTGTATGTGAGTGAGGTGGAGGGGGGGAGAGAGAAAGCGAGGCCAAGGATGAGATGACGGGATGGAGTGGTGAGGTATCTGAGAGAGAGGTGTGTAAGCTGGGAACAGAGCAGTGAAGTGACAGGGAACAGGAACAGGGGGACGTGAAGGAAATTTATTTGTGGCTGCCCCTTACGGGATTAAGGCATCTGGCAATACATAGATAGAATACTACCATTATATGATACTGTTCTGGTAGGGGTGAAGTCTTGCAGCGTTGGTGTTTATGAAGGATATAACTAGTTCAAATAATGCATCCTAAGCCGAGAGAAAAAAAAAAAAAATCTGGTGGGACAGCAAGAACTGACAAAAAAAAAACCATCAGACTGAAGGGGTTAATTGGAATGGAAGCCTAATGACACCAGGAAGTAGACTGTAACACCAGTCGAGCAGGGCAGTACTCCCAAGGTGGATGGAAAGCTGATGACAGGGAGAGCTGGAGCACCCATTTCATCAGCCCTCAGGACTAGTTCCTGACCATCCCCCTTTGCTGAACTTTTTCAGTGTTTCAGTAACACAGACAGTAGGCCAGCATGCTCTCCAATACAAGTTTCTCTAACTGCCAACAACAAACTACATGCACAGTACACACTACACTTCCTTTTCAAAATCTGAAAGAAAAATGGAGTCTAGACTCAGCCTCGAAGTCTGGGGGGGTGAAGGGGGGGACCATAAATGCCTCCACCATCCGCCCCTCTCCCAGTGACGACTCAATGAGCTGCTTGGAATCACTGTTTGACTCAGTTCTTTTTCATTTCTACAACATTCGTGGCCTTTCCTCTAACTTTCACTCTGTTGAAGATCAATTCTCCTTCTCTAAACCTCACCTTCTCTTTCTCACTGAGACTCAGCTGTCTGAGGCAACAGATAGCAAACCCCTTTCTGTATCATCCTACTTTCTCCATACTCATTTCAAAGCCAAAGGTGGCTGTTGTGTATATGTATGCAATGACTTATCTTGCTCTCGTGTTCCTGAACTTGATTCTTCTGAATTCTCTACTCTCTGGCTTTGGGTTTCCTGTCATTCTCTGACTAAATATATCTGCGTTGTTTACTTATCCCCTAACTCTACTGGCTATGAAAAATTCTTCAACTATCTTACTTTTACGATGGAACACATTCTATCCATTTCTCCATTCTCCGAAATCTCCATTCTGGGAGATTTCAATGTTCTGCACCACCTTTGCTCTCCTCTCCTTTCACTGATCCACCTGGTGAACAACCCTACATTTTTTCTTTCCTTAATGACCTACAGCAGCTTGTACAGCACCCTTCCCGTACCCCTGATTGCCGTGGAGAAAGCTCCAACACACTTGACCCCTTCCTTACAACTAATCCTTGTGCTTACACTGTTAATCTTTTCTCTCCGCTGGGCTCCTCCGTTCACAACCTTATTACCTTAACCTGTCCTACTGCTCCGGTACGGCCTGTGGACCCTCCAAGGAAATGCTGACTGTGGCAATTTGGTGCTGCGGACTGAGAGGCCCTCAGACAGTATTTCTTTGATTTTCTCTGGAATGATTATTGCTTCTATGTCCGGGAGCCATCCGAGTGTGCCTTGCGCATTATGGAGGTTATACTCTTGGGCATGGAAGCATACATTCCTTTCTCATATCCTCTGACAAATGCAAGAAAGCCTTGGTTTAATCACACTTGTTCTAATGCTGTCCACAACAAGGAGAGGGCCTATAAAAGGTACCAGAGCCAACACACCCCTGAATCACATCTTTTTTATGTTTCTGCCCGGAATCGTGCAAAGTCTGTTCTTTGCTCTGCTAAAAATAATTTCATCCATGCTAAATGCTCTCAATTCTCCAACATGAATTCTTCTCACTCCTTCTGGCACCTTGACAAAAACCTTTCTAACAACGTTACCTCATCATCTTTCCATCCTCTTTTCTACTCTGATGGCTCTGAAACTATTTCTTCTACTGATAAGGCAGATCTCTTTACTCAGACTTTCTCCTCCAATTCCACCTTAGATGATTGGGTACAAAGGGTGAGAGGTGTTAATATTGGGGGAGGGGTTGGGAGGGGTAGACCGAGAAAGACATGGGACGAGGTCATTAAGTGTGACTTAAGGGCTAAGGGACTGAACAGGGAGGCTGCCAGGGATCGAGCAGCGTGGAGAGCCGCCATTAGGTGACCAAGGCCGACGCATGCAAGCATGCTGGAGCCTACGAAAACGAAAACGAATGATTCCAGTGCTGTTCCTCCATCACTTCCCCCCTATGACTTCCTCATGGCTGATATTAAAATTTCTTCAGCTGATGTATTTTCTGCCATCACTGGCCTCAATACTAACAAGGCATATGGGCCTGATGGAGTCCCTCCTATTGTCCTCAAGAACTGTGCTTCTGTGCTTACACCCTACCTAGGTAAACTCTTTCACCTTTGTCTGTCAACTTGTACCTTTCCTTCTTGCTGGAAGTTTGCTCTCATTCAGCCAGTCCCAAAGAAGGGTAACCATTCCCAACCTTCTAACTATTGTCCAATTGCCCTAACATCCTGTGTCTCAAAAGTTTTCGAGTCAATTCTTAACAGAAAAATTTTAAAGCCTCTTTCCTATCACAACCTCCTTTCTGATCGTCAGTATGGGTTCCATTAGGGATGCTCCACTGGCAATCTTCTCACTTACCTTTCAGACTCCTGGTCATCATCCTTGCGGGACTTTGGCGAAGGCTTTGCCACTGCACGTGACATCTCAAAGGCTTTCGATCAAGTGTGGCACAAAACCTTAATTTCCAAACTGCCATCTTACGGTTTCTATCCTTCTATCTGTGCCTTCATCTCTGGCTTCCTTTCTGGTAGTTCTATAGCCGCTGTTGTAGACGGCAATCGTTCTTCTCCTAGATCTATCAACAGTGGTGTTCCTCAGGGCTCTGTCCTACCACCAACTCTCTTCCTCTTATTTATCAATGACCTTCTAAGGTGTACATCTAACCCTATCCACTCGTACAATGATGATTCCACCCTTCAACTTTCCATTCGGTTCCCGCAACGTCCATCTCAGCAGTGACTTCAACAAACAAGGGATAAGGCTATGGCACACCTAATGTCTGACTTGACTCGTATCTCTGGCTGGGGTAAAAATAATCTTGTTGTTTTTAAAGCATAAAAGACTCAGTTTATAAACCTATCAACCCGACAAAATCTTCCACAGCAGTACCCACTAATGTTTAATAATGTCCAGCTCGGTCCTGTATCACCCTTGAACATGCCTGGGGTTTCATTCACTCGGGATTTATCTTGGAAAGAACATGTTACATCTCTTAGGAAATCTGCTTCCAAGAGCTTCCAAGATATCAGGTGTGCTAGTCGACTCCGTACCTTCTTTACCCCTGCACAGTTGTTGACTTTATATACAGGTTTTATTTGCCCCTGTGTGGAGTACAACTCGCATGTGTGGGTAGGCTCCCCACATGCAGCTCTTCTCAATAGGGTGGGGTCAAAGGCTTTTCGTCTCTTTAACTCTCCTCCTTGTACTGGCTCCCTTCAACTTCTGTCTCTTCACCGCACTGCTGTATTTTTATCTCTTTTCTATTGCTACTTCAACAGTCACTGCTCCTCTGAACTGTCTGCTTGCTTCCCTCCACCTCTACAATGGGCACGAAGCACCCATTTAGCAACAAACTCTCATCCCTTTTCTGTCCAACTCTCTAGTGCAAGAGTTAACCGTTACTCCCAGTCCTTCATTTATGCAACAGGTCAACTCAGGAACTGTCTTCCTCTGTCTGTATTTCCTACTTCCTATGATCACCACTCTTTCAAACGCAGTGTGTCCAGGCATCTCGAAATGAATGGATCTTGAATTTGGCTCTCTTTCATACCGTTTTTATTTTTTCTTGGAAGGAACATTTTGATGGCACATGGCCATTGGTTCCTTCTTCCTAGGAAAAAAAAAAAAAATACTGTACCTGATCTAACTCAGTCTCATTAAGTTCAGTCATGTTGACAGTTACAGAAGTCCAATACATACACACATACAGTGTTTGTGATAAATGGGTGCACAAGAGATGTAGTGGTATCAGAGGTAGACTGCGAGATAATGCTGATTTTATGTGTGCGGCGTGTCGGGGAGAGCAGGAGGAAAATGTCATGTGTGAAAGGATTGAACTTGCTGGTGAGTCTCTTGAGTGTGTGGAAGAGTTTTGTTATTTGGGAGACATATTATGTACTGGAAGTGGGGCTGGAGCTAGCTCGGTTGCTAGGGTGAGAAGTTGTTGGAAGAAGTTCAGGGAGCTGTTACCTCTCCTGACATTGAGAGGACTCTCCCTACGGGCTAAGGGGTCTTTGTATGCAGCATGTGTTAGGAGTGTGATGCTGTATGGTAGAGAGACCTGGGCAGTAAAGGAAGAGGATATTCGCAGGCTCAAACATACAGAAATGACAACGATTAAGTGGATGTGCAGTATGTCCCTGCATGCAAGGCCTGGGGGGGCTGGGTTTGCGATCGAAGAGTTGAAAGGTAGGATGGGACTGGAGTGTATTGGTGTTGTGATGAGGAGAAGTAGACTGAGATGGTTTGAGCATGTGGAGAGGATGGGGGATGATAATTGGGTGCAGAAGGTGAGAAGTGTTAATATTGGGGGAGGGGTTGTGAGGGGTAGACTGAGAAAGACATGGGACGAGGTCATTAAGTGTGACCTCAGGGTTAAGTGACTGAACAGGGAGGCTGCCATAGATCGAGCAGAATGGAGAGCCGGTGACCAAGGCTGATGCATGCAAGCATGTTTGAGCCTTCATAAACGAAATGAAATGAAATGACAAAGAAGTAAAATATGGCAATTGCCAATCCTGTTTAACCTCTTTTGGGGTTTTGGGACTGATGTATAGGCTACCACTGTCCAGTTTATTTAATGGGTAGGATTGGGATGGAATTAGGAGAAGCAATGAAGGAAGTCAAAATGGGGAAAGCCCCAGGAACTGATGGAGTGTGTGGTGAAATGCTGAAGCACGGGGGAGCAATAACAGTAGAATGGATATGGATGATGAGCAGATTGGCTTAGGAGGAGGGTAGAGTCTCAGAGGATTGGAAGTCAGGTATAATTATTCCCATGTACATTTGAAAAGGGGAAAAGAAGTATGTGGTAATTGTTTCGTTTCGTTTTTGAAGGCTCCAACATGCTTGCATGTGTCGGCCTTGGTCACCTAATGGC
>JAGKTI010038565.1:0-10702 GCA_018397915.1 Birgus latro | reverse complement strand
TCATCATTTTCCTCCTCCTCCCCCTCGTCATCATCATTTTCCTCCTCTTCCCCCTCGTCATCATCATTTTCCTCCTTCTCATCATCATCATTTTCCTCCTCCTCCTCATCATCATTATCCTCTTCCTCCTCCTCCACATCATCATCATCATCATTATCCTCTTTCTCCACATCATCATCATCATCATTATCCTCTTTCTCCACATCATCATCATCATCATTAGTGGCAGCATCATCACCCCCTCCCTCCTCTCCTCATCAGGTTTGGAGGTGGGGGGAGCCTTCTTGCTTTACTATCCTTATCCTTCAGCATGTAGAGATAGAGCTTGTAGTCATAGTCTTCTCTGTAACAAGCAGCCTCGAAAGGACCAGAAGGTCTGTTGCTGTTTGGTTTCCTATGTAATCCGATGTAATCATTCTCCTCCTCCTTCTCATCTCCTCC
This sequence comes from Birgus latro, assembly GCA_018397915.1. Taxonomy (NCBI): domain Eukaryota; kingdom Metazoa; phylum Arthropoda; class Malacostraca; order Decapoda; family Coenobitidae; genus Birgus; species Birgus latro. The sequence continues at coordinate 10,261 of JAGKTI010038565.1, read as the reverse complement.
TCATCATAATCATGATATCATTCTCCTCCTCTTCATCCTCACCATTATTATCATCATTCTCCTCCTCCCCCTTGCCCTCATCCTCATCATTCTCCTCCTCCTCGTCATCATCACCACTATCATTCTTCTCCTCTTCCTTTTCCCCATCATCATCATCTGCCCTTTCTTTCATATTATTACGCCATCTGTTGATGTCTTTAGCATGAGCCAAGAGAGTAAGGTTATTTTTAAAAATACACTTTAGGTCATCATTTTTCATATATATAACACTTGTTATATTATATGTGGGGTAGCAAGCAGACAGATGCATAAACAAACGCCTCCAGAGCACTTCTAGATGACCATGAATGGGTTAAGCATTCTGTAAAATTCTCAAGTATCAGAGCTCAGTCAATGGCTCTTAAACATCGTCATTAATTGACTTTTTGTACTTCGCACATTGCTATTAATTCTACAGTTTTTTTTTTTGTGATGTGCAATAAAAGAATGCACAAACGACCATATACTGACATTAGGCTTAAGATTTATTAATACATCTCCACATTACTTAAATATAACAAAAAATCATGTTGACTGTCGTATTTTTCACAATATTATCAATCATTTTAGGGATTATGAAGGACTTGGAGTGAATTACAATAAAGATAGAAGTAAACTGTCAATCTTAAACATAACTTAAACTATGTGGCATCAGGATATTAAAGAAAAAAGAAGATTGTTAAATTCTTATTTCAACAACGTTACAAACACTGTGTGGGAGCCAGTGGTACACTGCTTAGCAGATCCATCTTGTGACTGGTGGAACCTGAGTGCAATTCTTGGGCTTGTCAATTCCTCCACCCCCATTTCTCTGCTGAATACATAAAATATAATACAAAATAGCATGTCTTAGAATACAAGGTTAGGTAGTTAGGTAGGTAGGTAGGCAGGAATATAGGTAGGTAGTTTGGTAGATTGGTACCTGGAATGACAAGTAGGTAGGTGAACTGGCAGGGTACAATGGTACATAGGTAGGTGCATGCATGGGTGGGTGGGGAGGGAGGTAGGCAGATGGGTGGGGAGATAGGTGTGCGTGTGTGTGTGTATGGGTGGGAATGTGGGTAGGTATGCAGAGAAGTAGGTATGTAGGTGGGTAGGTAGGCAGGGAGGGAAATGAGTAGGTAAGAGGGTAGTGACAAGAGGGGTGGGTGGCTACGCAGGTAGCAGGCAGATGGGTAAGTAGGTGGGTAAGTAGTGGATGGGTAGGTAATTGGGTAGGCAGGTAGGTAGGAAGGATAAATACCAGCTCGTCTTACCTGTGGTGTATATAAACCACTATCTGGTCATGATACTAACGGAAAAATGAGCTTGAGAGCGAGGGTGCTCCTTCCGAGTGGCTACCTCTTCTTCACACAGTTCCTTTACCTAACCTTACAAATAATACCCTAGCATATAAATACCAATTCTCTTACCTGTGGTGGATGTTAGGCCCTGTCTACCATATTCACCAAAAATAAAGTTTGAGGTTGGAGCGTCCTTCTCAATCACCCTCCGCCTACCACTCTCTGTCTTAAATTAAGTCGCACAGGCACAAATCCATCATAAAAAGATCAGTTCACTTGCCATATTGTTGCTAATCACACCCATTAGCGTCAGAAGGCACGTGCGACCTCGATATTTGCTGGTGAACCTCTGAGAATGCGACCAAGGCAGGTGTTTGTTTTGACTGAGATCAAAGGAGCCGCCAACGCCGTTCGTCATATACGCTCTATTATGACGTTATTTTAACGAAGACATCCTTCATTGCACATCATGAGGGTCACTTCATTTACATTATTAACACCAGATACCTCAAACAGCACCAGAGTATAACCATAGTCCTAGGATATGCTAATGTAGAAGGGCGACCTCGGCAGCCATACTGGATTGGGAACAGAGGAAAGCGGGAATTTCGAACGAATAAATGGTTCCCGAAATTCCATATACGATGGCTTTTTTCCGTCATTCCTTGCATGCACACATGGTAAGTTTTACAACATCTTCAGTTTGAATATGAGCCTCCTAAATTACCTAATAGCTACAAAACAAGCGCCCGAAAAAAATAATTCCAGCCATTGAATGATTTTTCTTACCTGCAAGAGTTCCGTCTTAACTAAAGCTTTAGTTATTATGAGACGAAATAACTAAAATTTAGATTGTATTATATTTTTGCGCTGTTCATAGATTTTTGTACTATTAGGATCAATTTTGTGTCTGGAATATGTCCCAATTCTGGCGTGCTTACGTCATGTAATCAAACTAGAGAGTACGTGCATTCTTAAAGCTCATTAAGTAACTGAATTATTTCCACTAAAATTTGGTGTCCTTTCATAAAATTTCTTTTGCAAAAGATCGTTGGTTTGTACCTTTAATTTCACTCATGCAGTCACCAAGATCTTCGCATCCAAACCAGGGTGAAAATTTAATGAAAAATACCACCGTACAGACAGATTTCGGATAATAATTCACTTTTACAGAAACAAATAACCGTAAATGAAGAACAAAATCTTTCATGAATACAGTCCGGAATCGTAACTTCCCCACACACTTACCAGATCACAGCAGCCTTGGGAACCCGGACTTGATAAATTTTGAGATACGAGAAACATGAAAATTGTCTAAAATGGTTTGAATTTGGTATTTGTCATTAATACTAAGACAGCACGAATGAAAACAAAAAATAGGAGAAACGGCTCTTTCTATTCGTCAAAGGTAAGACATCAAACGATAGAGGTACAGCCACCATTGGCAATATTGATCAGACCCATATATTTGCTTCATATAAGCTTATTAAAGCATGAATGTAAGAGCTGAGCGACTGAAGAACTGTAAAGACCATATCCCCACCCCCCTGTACCAAAGAAAGAATTCTAGAAGATAGAGTAATGAAAATATAATTTAAAAGTTGGCCACCGAGGTCAGAGGAGGAGGGCAGCCACCTCGCTCCTGCTGGTGGCAAGGCCTATGGTCACCTTGGCAACGCATTCGTATTGTTGTCAGCATGGGAGGTTTTCTAGTGCCTCTTCCTTACTTGATATTTTTGCACATACCACGTTTGTATTGTCGTCTGCCGTATGTTTGCAAGCTATGTGCACATGAAATAATATAAAAAACGTACTAGAGAATATTATAACGACATACACAAAACAGTGCTAAAGTGGTATAATGCCTCCCAGTTCACTAAGAATACCGTTTTACTGAACCTACTCGCATTTTTTCTCCTGCACACTAGATTTCAATATCTTCTTCTATACTATAAAAGAACTTGAGCCTATTTCCTGTGTTTGGTGGCCGGGTAGATTGGTTGATGGGTGGATGGATGGGGTGTGTGTGTGGGTGGAGAGGCTTGATGGGTGGGATGAAGTGGGTAAGTTGGCAGGTGGGTGATTAGGTGGGTAGATAGGTGAGTTGGGTGGAGTGGGTGGGGTGGGAGGGTTGGGTAGGCAAAGAGGGTTGGGTTAGTGGGTGAGAAGCAGGGTGGAGTGGGTGGATGTGAGGTGTAAGTGGGGTGGGTTTGGCAGATGAATGGGTGTAAGGGGCAGGTGGGGTAGGTTTGGCAGTGGATGGGGCGGGTGGGTATGAGGGGTAGGTGAGGTGGGTTTAGCAGATGGGTGGGTGCAAGGGGTAGGTGGGGTGGGTTTTACAGATGGGCGGGGTGGGTTTTGCAGATGGGTGGAGTGGGTGGGCGTGAGGAGTGTGTTGGGTGGGTTTGGCAGATGTGGGGAGTGGGTGGGTGTGAGGAGTGTGTGGCGCGGGTTGGGCACCCATCCACTTCAACTACCCTACTACAACTACTACAATTAGTTTGTTTTCACATGAGGGAACTGAACCACACTCACAACTTGCATACAAAGTCGAGCTTGCATACTATTCATTGAGCCTTAGTTTTAGGTTCGAATAAGTCTCCTTGGTTACAAGCAAAAAATCAGCTCCACATCCATTCCATTGCACATCTTCGTGATTAGCATCATATTTTTGTGTCAGTCTGCTGCTACAAGTCAGCATTCGGGATGGAGAGATGACAATTTTAGGCCAAGTTAGAAGGAAAAGAGTACAGGTGGTGAATTTCGTCCTTTTGAAGCTTATTTCCAAAATCTCAGTGGCTAAGACAATACTTCGACTCTGCATTCCATCCATAATACTTCTTTGTGACTAGCACCATAATCTGTTATCAATCTATTGCTACGGGCAGAGCGAAAAACAACATGAGGAATGTCAAATAAAACACCAACTCACGAAGATATTAAACTGCCATGGATGAGGCATGTACGAGGAAAGCTGTTACTATCACGAATAAACCCTCAGAGAAAAATCCATATTTTGCCGGGGAATTGAACTGCGGGGGAACTGTCTATTGTTGACGGGGAATGTTGTTTATAGGGAAAGGGACAAGTATTTGTTCATTTATTTGTTTACATAATCTGATCTAGTGTCAGGGGTGCAGGGCTGGAAAAAGTCGTCCTGGGATACGCCTTTCTGTACCGTGGGCTGCTGGGTTTGTGTTCCACCTTAACATTCTACACACATCAAACGCAAGTATCATTCAGCATCAAGAAGACGGAAAGTTTATTATTCAATTTAAAATGTATCATAAGACTTATCGCCCTCAGTAGTAGAGCAGCAGCAGGCAGATGCAACAACCAAACCATGAACAGGCTCAAAATAGCCCAAGCCAAATCTACAGTGACTCTTCTCACAAACTGGACAGCAGAACACAGTCACATTCCACACCTCACCATAGACAACACTCCCCTACCACACACACACACACACACACACACAAAATCCTTGGTGTAACATACATCAGTGTCATTTAAACAACATATCACAAACATTGAAAATAAATTAACACCTAGACTCAATGCCTTGAAGTCACTTGCCCATACAACATTTGGACACAGCAAAGAAACCACCACCACAGTATACAAACAATATATACGTTCAGTGATGAATTATGCAAGCCCTGCTTGGGCTCCTAACCTCACTAAAACACACTATAACACTCTTCAGACCATACAGAACAAGGCCCTAAAAATAATCACAGGCTGCACAGCTACTACACTCACAGACCACCTACACCAAGAAACCAAAGTCCTCAAAGTCAAGCATCATCTAGACATGAGAGGCACCCAAATTCTCGCTGCAGCCACCACAAACCCACAGCATCCACTACACTACATGGCAGCACATCCACACACACACCAAGGAACATCAAAACAACACCCAGCACATAATATCATACACAAATACTATCATCTCTTCCTCCCTGCCTGCCTCAGACCAGCTTCCAGAAGCATATTCATACTCAGATCACTTACCGCTACATTCAGTCACTTAAAGACAACACACAGCTGCGTGCACGGCCTCCTGATATCCATCCTTCTGAATGCTATCTCCCCCGTGAGGACAGGGTTCACCTGGCCAGGCTGAGATGTGGGCATCATCCAGCCCTCTTAAGCTGGTAGCTCGATCAGTAGAGAGTTGGCTTGCAGTCCCGAGGGACCCAGGTTCGAATCCTCGCTGGGGCAGGGAACAGTTTAAGGATTTGAATTTCATTAAATCAGGTTTTACTGATCTACCAGAAGACCCGCCGACATGTCGTAAAAATAACCCCGCTAATACCAATACACCAGTCCTGTATGAGACAGCCCTAGCATGTATTCAATGTGGACAGTGGGTGTTAGCACCAAAGTGGTGACATGTAGAGGTGTATGGTATGTAGGAGGACGGCTGGGCCTTGATAGCAGGCTGTAAAGCCTATGCCCAGAGTCGGACACATAAAAAAATAAAAAAAAAGTTATCAGAAGAGGCTGGATGACTCCGTCGCTGACACCTGTCCAGGATGTAACACAGCACCCCATACTATTAAGCACATCATGGAAGACTGAATTGCACACAATCACCTATGCCAGCAATACAACATGCACTCCTTGAGAGCTCTGTGGGAAAGCCTGGTCTCGGCCATGGCCTTCCTTAGGGACTCGGGGCTGTTCGGCCAGACTGCCTAGGGAACAACTTCTACTACTAATACTACCACCAAACCAATATATTAAAGTTTATATTCAAAGCCATTATAGCCTTTTGGTCAATTACCATCCTTATCAGGCAGTGCTGACAGCTTACAAAATTATTAAAAAACACATGCTATTTTTATAGTATTGCTTTCACGTACTGTTTCATTTAATCAAAATACTCATCCTCAGAGCATACTAATTTAATTTTGTCCAGTACTATAACTAAATGTGTTTTTCAGGATGGAGCCAGCACCATTAAGATCGACTCCTGACCAGCCAGACGAAGTACAAGCAGAGAAGACCAGTGGCAGCAACTGTGATGTTACTAATGCCTTACAAAGCTTATCCCTTGGGCAGGAACCAAGTTTGTTTACAATGGGATCATTCTTTGGTACCTCCAGTTAACAACAATTATAATAAAAAAGTAACGACCATTTCCATTTACCTCTAGCAAGATATAGGAGACTGACTTGGAGAGTGTATGTGAGAGACAGAGGGGAGACTGGGGATGAGATGGAGGGATGGAGTAGAGAGAGATATGAGAGAGAGGTTTGTAAGGTAGGGGGGAGGGCAGCAAAACGGCAGGGGACAGGGCAATGTGGAGGCGATTTGGCCACCCCTTGCAGGATCCATTGATAGGAAATATAGGAGCCCAATTATGTCTCACTTAAAGCAGTTTCATTTAACTAGCATATTGTACTTCCATATCTAAGATATCAGGTGAGGATTGTCTATAAAACTAAATAGTACCTGTAAGAAACTCAATGCAGTAACAGAAATGAGAGGTAGATATGTGAATAAAGTGCACAGAAGTATAGGTTAAGAAAGAAAGGTTGCTTAAGTCATAATGGCCTTGAATGAAACAAAAAAAGACATACCAGTACTCAGATTTAAAGGATTAATGGCAGAAAAGAATGTAAAAAAAAAAAAAAAACAGGCAACTCATAACAAGGACTTACTGTATAGTATATTTACTTTCAGAGACTCGGGGATAAAGAGGAGTGATTACATTTCTTGGGATGAGTACTTAATGTCAGTGGCCTTCCTGAGTGGCATGCATATCAAAGACCCCTGTTTTCAAGTAACCCTATGTGTCATTGTTTGGCGCAGATAAATACATTTGATTCCATATTAGATTATGTTCAGGTTGCAAAGAATCCATGTTCTCAAGTAAGTCTCTGTCTTTATTCAGGTAGTGTCATTGTTAGCTGTTGAATACATTTCATTCCCCATAAAATTATCAGATAAAAAGTGAGTACTGGTATGTTTGTTGAAACTTCTCTTACATATTTTCTATTATTTACTTTGCATTATTCTTTCAGGTTGGAACATGCATCATAAACAGTGAGAAGAAAATTGTGGGTATAGGTTACAATGGAATGTCAAGGGGCTGTAGCGACGATGTCTTGCCATGGACTAAACATTCAGCTGACCTTCTACTCAATAAGCATATGTATGGTGAGTGACATTAAGCTCTTTATTCAGATTATTTATTTAAATATTTACTGTAATGTGAAGCTTGGACCATGTTGGATGGGCAGAAGTCAAGAGTGAGAGCAGTGGAAATGAGTTATTTGAGAGGAGCATGTGGAGTCACATGGAGAGACAGACTGACAAATGAGGAAGTGAAGGAGCATTGTGGTGTGGATGTGAATGTGATAGGAAGCATTAAGAGAAACACACTGAGGTGGTTTGGCCATGTGGAGAGGATGGAGAGTGAGAGACTGATGAGGAGAGTGTATATGAGTGAGGTGGAGGGGGGGGAGAGGGAGGGGGAGGCCAAGAATGAGATGGAGGGATGGAGTGGAGAGGTATATGAGAGAGGGGGGTGTGAGCTGGGAGCAGGGCAATGAAATGGCAGGGGACAGGGTGACATGGAGGCGATTTGTTTGTGGTCACCCCTTACGGGATTAAGGCATCTGGCAGTAGACTGTTAGATAGATTTATTGTAATTCTTCTCCCTCCATAGCACTTTATTCAGACAAGGAAAGACATTTCACGCAGCCATGACTAAGCACCGGTATTCAAACTGTGTAAGTGGTCTATGACCCTCACATGAAAACAAACCATCTGTAGTAGAAAGTTAAAAATGACTTCAAGTTGAATGGGATAAGCGGGCTTTCTTTGTAAGCATATATTGAGCAAGAGGATTGAGTTTTAATTTTACACTGGATTTTTATTCTTTGGCAGCCTGATTTTTTTTTTTTTAGTTTTGTTTTTTTTTTTTATATAGTGTGTGTGTTTGTGTGTAATTTTCACCACCAATTGGGAAGAAACACTAGTGATAGTCCTCATCTAAGTCTTTTCACTTAAAGTTGCTTTTGATTTTCTGTAAAGTTATATTGAAGCCTTAAATGTTTTTATTATTACTATTATTTTTTTGTGCTGATAACCCCTAAATCATGTGTGAAAAACATGCTTCGCTGAAAGTTGTTTCACATAAAGTATTACTGCACCTGTACGCTTCCTAGAGACTGAAACTGTAAATGAAGACTGGTCTCATTTTCATTTTTGAAGTTATTTAATATGCTTCTCATTTACCATTTTGCTTGAAGTTTTATTTGTGTTTTTAATTAGTGTTCTTATTTTGATTTTTTAGCATCATTTAATGTATTTCCTTAATAATTTTTACCTTAAGCTTGCTTTTGTGTTGTTATTAAATTTTTTGGTTGTCTGGCAGTGTGTCATGCTGAGATGAATGCAGTTATGAACAAAAATAGCTCAGACTTGGCGGGATACATCATATATGTGGCCCTCTTCCCATGCAATGAATGTGCCAAGTTAATTATCCAGGCAGGCATTAGAGAAGTGGTTTTCTGCTCAAACAAACATGCACAGAAAGAGAGCACCGTGGCTAGTAAGAGGCTCTTGGACCTGGCAGGTGTGAAATACAGGTAGGGATCATGGAATGTTATTACTATTGTTGTTGTTGCTCTAGACTCATTTAGATGTGAACCTGGTGGACTGCTGGATCACCCACTTCATCCAGGCACTTGGTGTGTGAACATCTGGGTGCTATGAAGGCACTGATACAAAATGGACTAAGTTAGAGGACTGAAAGACATGGTATTATTGCCCATATTAATATATGGACATGAAACTTGGGTATGGCATGAATCTGAAAATCAAGAAAGAGTTCAGTGCAAATGGGATTGTTAGGAATATGAGTACAGTTTATGCTTTGCAGAAACTGGGGAGGATAAGAATTAGATCTCTGAAAGATGTTAAGTAAGGACACCTGTTGATCAAAGAACTGAGGAATATGTGCTTAAATGGTATGGTCAAAATGAGAGAATGGATATAAATTGGTTGGTGCAGATTACCAGATATGTGGGTGGATTTGAAGATGGAAGAAGGCATTGTAGGTAAGCCAAGAAGAAGATGGATTGATAGAGTAAATAACTGTGAGAAAACAAATTACAGAAACTGGAGAGGCTAACAAAATGTCAAGGTTATTAAAACTGATTGACAAAATATACTTGAAGACAGATGTGAGAAAGGTTGCAGTTTTTTTTTTTAACTTGCAAACTGACAGAAAGAGTGTCTCACAAGTGTCAGTGAAGTGCATCTAAAAGGAAGAAAAAATTTATGAGTGGCTGTTTATTTTTTTGTAAGGTGAGGCCAAGATATGTGAAGGTTTCAGTGATGTGTAAATGACTGTGTGACCCATTTCCCTGAGCATGCTGTCTGATGAATGAGGGTGGTGTGAGGCCGAGGAAAGGTGGCTTGATGGCGGAGGACATGGTTGTATGTAGGCAGTTTGTCTGTGGTTAGCCCCTGTGGGATTAGTGCATCCAGCTATAGATAGAGAGAGAGAAGCTGTAAACTATTAAACTCCTCACTGTGACATGCTGATTAAGGTTTCCTTGTTGCAGCAGATTTTATAATGTGCTGTTGCTCTTTTTCACAGGCAATACATACCAGTGCACAAGAAAATAGAGCTGGATTTCACAGGTTGCTGTGAATCTGTTGAATGTTCCAGCAACAACAATACTCAGAATGGTACAAACAACACTGAGCCACAACAAAATATCTGCAGGTAAGATGATAGTTATTACCCTTCTTGTTGCACCACTCTCATTCATGTATGTCTCTACTGTATCCTTCCATATCATCCTAGGTTTCCCTCTCCCCATCTCACATTCCTCATCGCTCACATAACTTACACTTTCCTAATCAGTCTCTCACATTCCATTCACTCTGAAAACATTTTGTTTTGTAGTTGGTCT
>JAGKTI010038564.1:0-10702 GCA_018397915.1 Birgus latro | reverse complement strand
CAGTGTGGTGCGGTGAGGATCTGTCCCTTCTCCCCTTTGGGGCTAAGATGCGAATGAATGTGTATGAGTGGATGAGTAAATTGGTAGTGTGTTGACCTGTCTCGGCTACCTCCCTTTTCTTGGGGGAAGCAGCCTAGGTATATAGATAGATAGATTTACACCTCGCGCCATATACAGTCTCACGCTGGCGCAGGAGACTTCGTAGCCCGTTTTCCTTAGCGATTTATTTTGCATATTATACCATATATCCTCCTGTTTTAATTACATATTTTTTCTATTATACTGGCATACTCTGGATCAGTAGTATACAAGATATTAAACGGTAACAGGCAAAATAAATCGCTCGGGTGCAAGTGTTACGAAATCTAAGCCAGCGATAATACGGTCAAACACCTTTAATTAAAAATGTCTAAGTTCCCCAGTGACATCTGATATTCGTGAAATCCATTTACAGTGATTCGTGAAATGCATATCAGGAGAAAACACTCGAAATCACATAGAGAAAATGAAAAGGTTAAACTTGATTGATCTTGAAGTACAGGAACCATAATATTAATAATAATAATAATAATAATAATAATAATAATAATAATGAGTAATATTTATCACACACCTATTCTTTAATCCTATTTTCTTTACACTGGACAGCACCAAACATTTCATAGAAGAGGAGGGAGAGAGAGAGAGGGGGGGGGGGGTAGGTGGGAAGAGGGGGTCGTTACTCAGTATGGACATAAACGCCTGGAGGGTCCCTTCTGAAGAGGCCACCCCTCACATGATGCAGCTTCCGTCAAATAAATAAACGAAATGATAGGCATGTGATCGACAGACAAATTTATCAGTGATTATGTAGTATTGCTCGAGTCCTTTTAAAATATACCGGATTTTTTTTCAATCTAATCATCTGGACAAGCTGCCTGAGAGCTCCCATTAAGTGTGAAAATTTAATGATAGGGGATAACTTTCGTAATTATCAATTCATTTGCTATACCCAGATTCTGTGGAAAATCTCTATAGCCAAACCCGTAATCTTGCAAGGGGTGGTCTTACGCGGAGGGGCACTAACCCTGCGCCAAAACACTTGTTGACACGTAGGGAACAGGGTTGGTTATATGGTTACCACCCAGCGTTGTAAATGGTTTCTATTTTGTTATCTAAGATTCTATAATTACTTCCTGACTCCCAAACTCTACGAAACTATCATGTTACCGAGTCGATTCCCTTTCGTCCCCAAATTATTCAGGTTGGTTAGGCTAGGTTAAATTAATAGGTTTGGTTGAATCTGGTTAAGCTGTGTTAGGTCAGGTCAGGTCACATTAGGTAGGGTTGGTAGGGATGGGCGCTTGGCACGGTTTGCGGGATATCATAGTTATCCTCAGAATTACGTATTTCCGCAAGTCTTTAAAGCAACCACAGTGAAAATGATCTTCCAGTTTATTGAAAAAATATGCAATTGTAACTCTTAAGCATGGGAGCTCTCTTGCAGGTTCACCATTTTTTTCCCCCCCCATCAGGAGCGTAGGGGCCCAGGGCTAGGCTATTAATCCCAACATTTTAAGGCATTTGCAGCTTACCGAAAAATGAACTTTACTAAGACAAAAATATGTACGAGGACTGAAATACTGCTGAGATATGTACTGATACGACGTGGCGTTACTAAGTTAAGATTTAGTACCAAAATTGAACGTTACTAAGATAAAAATTAGTACCGTACGATATAATATTAACACATTATTAAAAATAAGTTAAATTTCACGTTACTAAGATAAAATTACTACCAACTTTACTAAGATAATATTAGTACAATAATTAACGCTACTGAGATTAAATTAGTAATATTTTAACGTTACTAAGATAAAATTATTATAGTATTTAACGTTACTAAGATGAAATTAATGCAAGATTTAATAAGATAAATTTAGTACAAGATTTATCATTACTAAGATAAATTTAGTACAATATTTAACGTAACTAAGATACATTTAGTACAATATTTATCGTTACTAAGATTAAAGTTAACACAATATTTACCATTAAAGATAAAATTAGTAATACTGTGACGTTACTAAGATCAAATTAGTACTATATTTAACGTAACTAAGATCAAAATTACCGATATTATAACGTTACTAAGATAAATTTAAGATAGTTGTAATTTTACCAAGTTCTAAATTAATGTATACAAGAAAATCACCACCGCCTTCCTAAGTGGTTAAGTATAATAGCTAAGTAATTAGTTTTTAATCGGTTAATAAGGATGGTTCTCTCACCTCAACTTGGCCCAGATTTTCGTCCTTATGCAGTTCAGTGATTGAGACAATGATGCTGCTCTACATTTTTTGTGACTTTAGGCTAAGTTTGAGTGAACATCGTATTTTAATTCATGATCATGTTGATTCATAAACTGTGTGTCTTCCAAGCGCTTGTGAGAAGTGGGAGAATGGTGGAGAGGAAACGGAGGGAAAGAGGGAAAGATGCGGAGGAAAGGAGGGGAACGATGGACGGCTCAAGAGGAGAGTGGGAAGGACGGTGGGGAGGAGGCAGGAAAGGAGAATGGGAAGCAAAAGACTAAAACTGGTGAAAAGGTGGGGAAGAAAAAGGGGAAAAAATAAAATAGAAACTAAGATGCACAGGAAGGTAATGAGAAGAATTAAAGGTGAAAAGGAAGGCGTAAAATAAGGCAAATCAGGAAGCAAACACGAAAGAAAACAGAATTATCCGCGAAGTGTCGGATCAAGTGAGGTAAACAAGAATCGAACAAGATCCCCTGTTGCTCACTTGTCACCCCTGAGTGATCGAACACCCTGACATCCTGACTCAAAGCATCTATGGAATTTCTGGAATCTAAACTTTAAATGTAAACAATGATATTTTTCTCTATATACTTTGGAAATATATGTAATTCGTTGTTTTACATGTCTTTCAAAGGTAGTTATTATTGTTAAGTCTGCTTACTTTTATTTTTGCAAGTTTTTGTTGTTCCTTTTTTTGACCGATTATTTTGTGCTTATTTTTGTCTCCTTTTTCAGCAGTTATTAATTCACACATGATTTTGCGTCATTCTCCATTTTCTTCCCTTCTTGTGACCATTTTCCTCCCTTATCACCGATCTACCGATATTCACATTTTATCATATTCCCACATCACCAATTTACGCACCTTAGGAGGGACGTTGCGAATTTGAAGGGTAAGATACGGCCTTGATTTACTTCATCACTGCCAGAAATCTCCCTCAAGCTGAATAAAACCATATCTTAAAGACAGAAAGAGTTACTGGATACATGGGACTTTTACTGCCATGTCTATTTTTTATTCTTTTCCTCTCTATCTTGTTTTTGTTTATGTTTATTTTGTTAATGTCCCTTTTTCACCCACTTCACCTTTTTCTGGTATCACTCCTTTTCCCTTTTCCCTTTCTCGTATTTGATTTCCACTGTTTATCAATGAATTTAAACAGTTCCGGATTTAAGAGGCATTTTTTTTTACGTTCTCGTTTTCTGTTCCCAATTTCTTTTTTTTTACACTGATGTTGTTCCACTCGTTCCCATTCGTCCTTCTTCCTCCTTCCTATTCTATGTTCTCTAAAATTCGTGTTCTCTCTCTACCTTGTTGTGTTCACTCGTAATTCTCTTCCTCCTGCCTTCCTCTCTCCTTTATTTATTTATTCATGTTTATTTTACGTCCACCTTCTCCTTCCTCCGTTTATTCGCTTCCTTTCTTCGCCTTTCCTCCTCTTCTGTTTGTCACTAATCGGATTTAACAGGATGGTTATTGTTATGTTTCTGTTTATTCATTTACGCATTTATTTAATTATTTATTCACTTACTTCGCGATGTCCCTCCACCTCCTCTTCCCTCTCCCTCTTCTTTCATTCGCATTTACCCTTGGTTCCCCTCCTCTGCTTCGTGATCAAGAGGAAATTATAGCCATGTCTCTTACTCCTAGTTCCTTTCTCTCTCTCTCTCTGTACCTCTTTGCCTCTTCTGTTATTTCTTTCTTCTTCCGCTCTCTTTCGTGTTCTTCCGTTCTCTTGGGGACCGGGGTGGCTTAGTGGTAGTGCGCTGGACTCGAGAACGGGAGGTCGAGAATTTGCGCCCCATCCGAGTAGCTCTGCCTTGCTGGGAGAGGTAGCGTTCAGGGCTATATGATCTAGCTCGGAAGAATAATCCCTTCCGTTGTCTTCTGTTACTTTGTTCTTCCGTTCTCTTTCGTTCTTCTTCCGTTCCCTTTCGTTCTTCTTCCCTTCTCTTCCGTTCTTCTTCTGTTCTCTTCCGTTTTTTTTCTTCTCTTACATTCTTCCGTTTTCTTTCGTTCTTCCTTCATTCTCATACATCCTTCCTCCGTTCTTCCGTCCTCAGTTGTTCTTCCTCCGTTCTCACTTGTTCTTCCTCTGTTCTCATTCATTCTTCCTCCGTTCTCAGTTGTTCTTCCGTTCTTCCTGTTCTCATTCGTTCCCTCCCCTGCCCTCTTTTGCCTCCTCCTCTTCTACTGCTTGTCAAGAAACTCTGCCTCTTGGAAGGACGTCTCCAGGGGCTCACGCTGGCTGCTGGAAGAGAGGGAGTGATGAGGGAAGGGATTGGGAGAAAATACGATAAATGAAGGAATTGGGAGAAAATACGAGAAATGAAGGAACTGGGAGATAATACGATAAATGAAGGAATAGGGGGACAATACGATAAAAATGAAGGAAAATACGGTAAAGGAAATGAGGGTAAATACGATAAATTAAGGAATTGAAAGAAAATACGATAAATGAAGGAACTGGGGAAAAATACGATAACTGAAGGAATTGGGAGTAAATACGTAATGAAGGAATTGGGAGAAAATACGATAAATGAAGGAATTGGGAGAAAATACGATAAATGAAGGAATTGGGAGAAAATACGGCGAATGAAGGATCTGAGAGAAAATACGGCAAATGAAGGAATCGGGGGAAAATACGATAAATGAAGGAACTTAGAAAATACGATACTTAAATTAGCCACGTATCCTGTAGATTTTTTTTCTTTTTTAGTTCTTCCAAAAAACAATATTCATTTTCTTTTCCTTTGTTTTTGTTTACAATTAGGAGTAGCTAGTTTAAACGGAAGAGGTGAGACAAAGCGTTCCTCAAGCCCTTCAGTACTGGGTGGCTTTTCGTGAGCTGAATGTAATCGTCTGGAGTGGCTTTTTGAACTGGAGGGGTTAGATAAGGCCACTGTTATCCCCTGCAGTACCTGGTGGATTTCTCTCAGCTGAATAAAACCGTGTAAAAGCAGCAAATATAAAAAAAAAATAATAATAATAAATAAATCCCCTACACCCGATTTATTGGTATATTCTCACTCCTACACACCTGTTCTCGTCGGGTAAGGAGGCTCCCTAACACCTCTTCCTTAGCGATTTATTTTTGGATATGGCAGGTTAGTAATCTTTTTGTACGTTATTTATGCAGAGTATGGCGATGCTTGAAGGATTTATATAACAGAATAGGTCAGTAGGGGGTAACAAACAAAAATAAATCGCTTAGGGAAAGGTGTTAGGGAGCTATCTTACCTGACGAGAATTTCAATGATCTTATTGTTTGTAGTTCCCTCACACCTTTTCTTAAGTGATTTATTTTGTTCATAACACCTTATTATCCCTTTCAGTGCTACATAAATCTTTCTAATATGGCCATACTCTGCATAAACACTGTACAAAAGGATATTAACCAGCCCTATTCAAAAATAAGTCGCTAAGGAAGAGGTGTTGGGGAGCTTCCTCATGCGACTACACAAAAGAGTAGAATTAACCTCTTCGCAATGCAAATCAAGTTTTATTTTCATTCTTGAACGTGATATTAAAATGTTGCAAATCATCTTTATCATTGCAATTTACGTAACTTCTGCAATATAACTCGTAAATATGATCGATGTAAAAAAAAAATGTTGCAATCACCTATCACTGCAATTTACCGTCATGCAACTTATGTAACGTGAATACCATATAGATTCAAATGTTGCAGATCACTTACCATTGCAATCTGCCGTCATGCAACTGACGTAATACCACTCGTAAATATGACTGATCTAAAAATGCTGCAAATCACGTAACTTAGCATTGCAATTCACTGTCATGCAACTTTGGTAATATCACTCGTAAATATGATGTAAAAATGTTGCAAATTTCTACCCTTGCAATTCAACGTCATGCAACTATTGTGGTATAACCTGTAAATATGATCCAGATGTTAAAAATGTTGCAAATCTTCATCATTGCAATTTACCGTCGTGCAACTTTTGACATTTAAATAGTAAATATGGTGATGTCAAATGTTGCAAATCACCTAACTCGTTGCAACTGACGTCATGCCTCATCTGTAAATATGAGCGAAGTGTATATTGTTGCAAATCGCGTAACTTAGCATTGCAATTTACCGTCATGCAACTACTGTATTATAACTTGTAAATATTATAGATGTACGTGTTGCAAATAACCAATCCTTGCAACTTACCACCATGCAACTTCTCTGATGTTAAAATGCTTGAAGTAAAAAATGTTGCAAATCACCGATCCTTGCAACTTACCATCATGCAACTTCTCTGGTGTTAATATGCTTGATATAAAAAAAATGTTGCAAATCAGCCATCACTGCAACCTGCCTTCAATTATGCATTTTACCTCGTTCTAACTCACCTACCTCAGCACTGCAATCTAGGTTCAGTCAAGCACGCTGAATATTCTTGTCTGTTATGGAAGCTCCGTGGCACATGTTCCTTAGCGATTTATTTCTGGATATGGCTGGTTTGTCTACGTAAGTTTTTTTTTTTTTTATGCAAAGTGTGGTGATTTTAGGATTTATATAACACAGGACAGTAAGGTGTAATAAGGAAAATAAATCGCTAAGGAAAAGGTGTTAGGAAAGTTTGTCTATGTACGTTATTTATGCAAAGGATGGCGATATTCGAAGGATTTATATGACACAGAAGAGGACAGTAAGGTGTAATAAGGAAAATAAATCGCCTACAAAAAGGTGTTAGGGAGCCTCCTTAACAGACGAGAATACATACCGGAATCACAGTTATCTGAACCTGATACAAATAAATAAAATAAATAAAAGTTGCACAGCCTAGCACTGCAATTTTCGTTCAATCAAGCATCTTATACGATCCTTTTGCAATACGACCAGGATATGATGTTGCAAGCCGTCTAGTACTGCATATAAGGTACGGACATGCATCTCTCTGCAATATTCAACTTCAAATGTAATGAAAAAGTGGCGAATAGAAGTTGCAGACAGCCTAACACTGCAATTATACGGTCCACCATGCAACTTACATATCTTGCAACTCGCTCGGAATGAGTGTCGTGCAGGGAAAGTTGCAAATACCCTGGCTTTGCAATTTACGTTCAATAATGCAACTTGCAAACTGAACGTGTAAAGTGAACGTGGTTGGTTGCAAATACCCGTCGTGCATCTTTCACAGTGTTCTGAGTCATGTTGCAATACTGTATCTCGTCAATTGAACACAGTATGTAAATGTTGCAAATATCCAAGCACTGCAATAAACGTTCCCTCATGCAATATGTTTAAATGTTGCGAAATCTCCCAGCACTGCAATAAACGCCCCCTCATGCATTATGTTTTCATGTTGCAAAATCTCCTAGCATTGCAATAAACGCTCCCTCATGCAATATGTTCAAACTCTCGTTAATGTTGCAGATCTAACATTGCAATAGTCGTTCCAACATGCACTGCTTCATGTTCAGAATCATTTGCAACTTGAACGTGATGTAGTGTAAAAAATGTTGAAAATATTGCAAACTCCCTAGCATTGCAATTGGCGTTCAACCATGCAACATCTTCTATTGATAGTCTACCTCGTAATTTCCAACGTGGAATTATGCGATTTTTTTCCCCCGGCATGCGTGAGAAAGTTGAGTGAATCGAGGTTTTCCGGTAAGTCTTAGGCCAGGATTCACAGACTCTCTCTCTCTCTCTCTCTCTCTCTTCACGTAGCTATGATCTGATTCACCAAAAGTACAAAAGCAAGGTCAGTTATCTCTCTCTCTCTCTCTTTCTCTCTCTCTCCCTCCACACATACACTAAGACCTGATTCATCAATATAACAAGAAAAGTCAGTCTCTCTCTCTCTCTCTCTCTCTCTCTCTCTCTCTCTCTCTCTCCTGGCAAAACAATTCCCAGTTACGAGAGAATTTTGAGCGTAAGTTTGTGAATCGAGGCCAGGTTGGGTCATGGTAGGTCTGCTGTAGGGTCAAGTGAGGTTAGGCTGGGTTATGAGGTCAGGCTGTCTGTTGAAAGTTAGAAAGCCATATAGATTGGGTCGTCAGTTCAAATTACATCAGGCTGGCTCAGGATTTGTTAGACTTGATGAGGATAAAGTAAGTCAGATTAATTCAGGATGGGATAAGTTAGGACTGCCATGTTAGATTGGGTTAGGTTTGGGATGGTTGAGTTTTTTTTGTGTGTTGGGTTTGGGATGGTTAAGCTTTTTGTGTTGGGTTTGGGGTGGTTAACCGTTTTGTGTTGGGTTTGATATGGTTTAGGTTTTTGTGTTGGGTTTGCTATGGTTTAGGTTTTTGTGTTGGGTTTGGGATGGTTGAGCTGTTTGTGTTAGTTTGGGGTAGGTTTAAGTGTGATCGGGTTGGCCTATACTCCCCGCCATACAAACTGTCTCTTAAGTAAGTTAGGTTAGGAGACATATCATTAAGTCTGGTCAGGTTAGAAGCCATATAAGTTCGGGTTAGAAGCATTATTGGCTTAAATTAGGCTGAAGTCATGTTAGGGTAAATTAGCTTAGGTTAGAAGTTAGATTAAGCTGGTAGGAGGCACAGTAGGTTAGATATTAGATTTGGCTGAGTTAGAAGCCATGTTAAATCAGGTTACATTTGGCTTGGTTAGTTATATCACAGATGATTTAGGTTGATTCAGAGGGCAATTTAGAGTGAGTTAGAAATTATGAGGTTAGCTTAGAGGTCATATTACGCTGTTAGGGGCAATTATGGACTGGAAGTAATTCGGTCAGGAGTCATTTCAGAGCAAGTTAGAGGTCATTAGGTCAAGTTAGAGGTCATTAGGTCGTTAGAGGTCATTAAGTGAGAAGTAATTAAGTTAGATGTGTGATATAAGTGTGATGCAGCATTATACTCCTGTATAAATTCACACTTACGGTATCGCATCATACTTGGCACGCCTATTTAGTGTGAGACTGGGAAGGGTGGGAGTGCTAGGGGCTGCAAGAAAAATACTAAGTTAATACACACACTGGAATATGCTAACTACACTACACACACTCACACACACACTGATTTCTTGCATACACTTTGCACACTTATAACTTTACACATACACACACACACACACACACACACAATCTGATACAGTGTTAACTAATGCAACAAATCCTTAACGTGTAAATCGTGCCTTGAAAACACATGTGAAGGAAGACCATCAGTAAAGCAAAATTTTGGAGTTAAATGGCCCGAATCTATTAAAAAATTTTAGTAGACAGAACCGTATATTAAGGTCCTTTTGGAATGCACGTAACACCTCTTCCGAAGCGATTTATTTTGCACGTAACGCCTCCGTGCTGTGTGTTACTGACTGAAATTGCTAAAGTGGTGTAAAAAGCATAGAAGAGAATGCTGAGGTGTTATAGGGTGAGCAAATCGCCTATGAAGAGGTGTTAAGAATGTGGTTGAAATGGTACAGTATCTACCACAACACACACACACACACACACACACACACACACACACACACACACAGCCGTCATCTTGTTGTCATAAGAGATTTCCTTCCACCCTATCCTGACTGCCGTGCTGTCTCACCGTACTGCACCTCGCTTCCCTACACCCTTTTAACATCGACGCAGTTCGTATCAGTAGCAAACAAGTGGATGCTGGAGTGTAGTGGATCAAATAAATAGCTGAGTGACTGGTGCTACGATATCTCCCCTGGAAATCTGGTTCGTAAGTTTGTTATTACGTCCGTCCCTGACAACTTGGACATTGATGGTGGATGTACAGCAGGTGCGTCTCCGAGCGATATGTGGCGGTGGTAAGCAAAAATGAACGACCGCTTTACTGAATATTTAAACACTGTTACTGGACTGTTGTAATTCACCACATCGCTCATCTGCTACGGAGGAAATCTGTTTATCTACCGCTGGCAATGGATACGTTGCAAACATAAAGAAACGTAGCGAATACAACATGGAGTAACATTTAAGTGTGCCGTGACATCATTAGGGGTTACATGTCAGAGGCGGACCTAAAAACCAACTGTTGTGCACCGGGGTGAAGTCAACACGGGTACGGCTTATTAACACTGCCATGGTGCTCACTGCACGCTGCTTGCATGATGTGTGCTGCTTGCAAGACATCACACTCCATCATGCTTTGCCTCAGTTACTTACTCCGGTAATTCAAATTGTGCTGCTAACGTCTGCGCACCAGGGGGCATCAAAAGCTGAATGAAATACACTGGTTGTAATTAAAGTTCACCTTTATATATATATATATATATAATACGTTTTGCATTATACTGACCCACACACACACAAAATATGTATCAAATAAATAAAATCGTGCTTGAACCTACATTTATCGCTGAATTTATCAACAGATAATAAACAAGTGCAAGCAGATGACACACTCAGCATGTATTATTATTATTATTATTATTATTATTATTATTATTTTAGTATTTACATTCAAA
>JAGKTI010038563.1:0-10702 GCA_018397915.1 Birgus latro | reverse complement strand
GTGTGTGTGTGTGTGTGTGTGTGTGTGTGTGTGTATTTACCTAATTGTATTTACCTAATTGTGATATACAGGAAATGAGCTACGCTCGTGGGGTCCCGTCTCTGTTTCTCAATAAGTCAAATTTAGCTTTAAACTCGTTTAAGTTTTTAGACTGGACGATCTCTTTGTCCAGTCTATTCCACAGGTCTATGCATCTATACGGAAAACTATATTTCTTGATGTCCTTCAAGCAGCGCGGCTTCTTCAGTTTCAGTCCATGTCCTCTTGTTGCTCTCTTATCCCATAAAAACAGATCTTCTCTATCAATTGTATCTACTCCCATCATGGTCCTGAACACTGCAATCATGTCACCCCTCTCTCTCCTTTCCTCTAAGGATGGCAAATCCAGCCTTTCTAGCCTCTCACTATATGACAGATCTGCCAAACTGGGGACCATCTTGGTTGCTGTTCTTTGTATTCTCTCAATCTTGTTTATATCTTTCTTTTTGTGTGGGGACCACACTACTGCCGCATATTCTAACCTGGGGCGGATCATGGCCACTATCAGTTTTTTCATCATCTCTTCATTCATGTAATGGAATGCCACTCTTATGTTGGTCAAGAGTTTATATGTCTCTCTAACTATCTTGTTGATGTGTTTTTCAGGTGACAAACTATCCTGGAACAGCACTCCTAAATCTTTCTCTTCTCTTGCTTTTGTGATTGGTTCATTACCCATCATATAGTTCAGTGATGGTCTCTTGGTGCTTTTACCCATTTCCAATATTTTACATTTTTTTGCGTTGAATTTCATTTCCCACATCCGGCTCCAGTCATGTATCCTATCCAGATCCTCCTGCAGCATTTTACAGTCCTCCTCAACCTCTACCTTCCTCAAGATCTTGGCATCATCAGCAAACAGACTTGCATAACTGTTTACTCCATCTACCATATCATTTATGTAAATCAGGAACATTACTGGTGCCAACACCGAGCCCTGTGGGACACCACTTGTTACTTCTCTCCATCCAGACATCCTGTCCTTTATTACTGTCCTCATTTGTCTGTCTCTCAAAAAGTCTTTCATCCATTCCAGGAGGTTACCCTTCAGTCCTCCTATATGCTCTAGTTTCCACATTAGTCTCTTATGGGGTACCTTGTCAAAGGCCTTCTCCAAATCTAAATATACACAATCCACCCAACCGTCTCTCTCCTGCAGCACATCAATCGCTCTTGAGTAAAAGCTCAACAAGCTGGAAACACATGACCTTCCACTTCTAAATCCAAACTGACTTTCAGTCAAAATATTCATCTCTTCCAGATATTTTATCCACCTATCTTTCAGAACCTTCTCACACAATTTTGCAACCATGCTGGTTAGGGACACTGGTCTATAGTTCAGGGGTTCTTCCTTGTTTCCTCTCTTATAAATTGGTACCACATTTGCTCTCTTCCATTCCCGAGGCACTTTCCCTTCTTCCAGCGAACACACAATTAAACTGTGAATCTAATCTGCCAGTTGGTCTCTGCATTCCTTCAGTACCCAATTTGAAATTCCATCTGGTCCTGGGGCTTTCCTTACATCTTGAGTTTCCAGTAATTTGTACACTTCCTGTACTTCCACTTTTATATCTTTTATCACTACACTCCTAGTCACTCCTTCCCCCTCCACAAACTCCCCTTCATTAGTAAAAACTGATTGGAAACGTTTGTTCATTATTTCAGCTTGCATTGCCGCATCATTATAGACCTCTCCTTCTACTTTCAGTCTGGTGATTCCTTCCTTTTGCTTCAATTTGCCATTAACAAATCTATAAAACAGTTTGGGTTCATCCTTACATTTGTCGATTATACCTTTTTCAAAGTTCCTTTCTTCCTCTCTACGAATTCTTGTATATTCATTTCTAGTTCTTTTATATTCTTCCTTTGTTCTGTTATTACCTCTCTTTCTCCATTTGCTCCATGCCATGTTCCTCTCTTTTTTTGCTATAATACACCTTCTATTAAACCACTCCTTTTTCCTGTATTCTTTCCCACTTACTCTTGGAACATATTTATCCACTCCTGAATTATAGAGGTCTAGAAAGATATCCCACTTCCTCTGAATCTCTCTTGTTTCTCTGAATTTTCTCCAATCTGCATTTTCAAAAAATTTACTCAATTCTGTAAAGTTTGCTTTCCCAAAGTTGTATCTTCCCTGCCTATGGAGCTCATCTCTTGGCACCACGTTCCCTATTATCATCTGGAACTCAATGACCACATGATCACTTTTTCCCATAGGACACATATATTTCAAGGATTCAATTACGTCAGGTTCTTTGGTTAGCAGTAAATCTAATCTTGCTGGGGTGTCATCACCTCGGAATCTTGTCTCTTCTTTGACCCACTGCGTCATGACATTATTCATCACAATGTTTAACAGTATAGTGCCCCACGAATCTTCACCACCTCCTGAGTCCCATTCCTCCCAGTTCACCTCTTTACAATTAAAATCACCCATTAGAATTATATTGCTGCTTTTCTCAATCACTTTCTGTAAGTAACTAACCATGTCTGACAACATCTCCTGGTATTCATCATCAGTCCATGCTCTTGTCTTAGGTGGAACATATACCACTGCTATATCTCTCTTACAGTTCTCTCCAGTTTCTAATTTCATGTTTATCACTTCTGCCCTACCCTCTCCCATTTCCACAGAATCTATATTTAGGTTATTCTTCACTGCTATCATCACTCCTCCTCCCATTTTATCTTTTCTGTCTCTTCTCCACAATTTGTATTTGCCATTTCCCATATGGATATCAATATTCTCCCTTAACTTGGTCTCTACAAAGCACATAACATCAGGTTCTTGTACCCTCAAGAAATCGTTGATTTCTAACATTGCCGATATTAATCCATCAACATTAGTGTACGCCACTTTTAAACTTTTTTCGTTATTACTTATACCGTCTTTTCTCCTCCTCTCCGTCGGTACCATTTTCTCAATTTCTGGTCCATAACTCTCCAATAAAACACTGTCTTCTCCTTCTCCGTTCTTTGTTCGTTTTTTGCCTTAGCTTCCTTTACTAACTCCTTTATTTTAGCTCTTTCTTCCTCATTTGCATCTCTCCTTAACCAGACATTTTCGAACCCCTCTTTGTCTGCTAATCTCCATGTCCTATTCATGATTTCATTTACTATTGCCTGGGACTTGAACTTCACCTTCAATGGCCTTGCCCCTCCTTCCTCATACTTACCTAACCTAAACACTTCTTCAATCTCTTCTAGGGCTTCATTGTTACCCTCCATGACTACTGATAATATTTCTTTAACTTTACTCAATTCTTCTCTTTCTCTTTCAGATCTTATCGTGATACGCTTTTCTTTTACCCCTAAAATAATTACACATTTTTTCTTATCTGCTACATCCCTGACTAGAGCTTCTCTACTTTTCAATACCCTAACCACTTCCTTCTCCACCTTTTCCTTGCTTTGTTGTTCAATAATCTCTTTCAAATTTACATTCCCTTCCTCCTGAATTTTCTTCCACCCCTTTTGTTGCTCCTTGATTTCCTTAATATGTTCATCTTGCATCCTTGATTTTGAATCATACTCCTCTAATTTACTTTTCATTCTGTCTCTTTCTTCTTCCAACCTCCTGTTTTCCCTCTTGAGGTGTTCTATTTCATTTGTGGCAGATTCGTTGCTCGTTTTTAATTCCGTGACTTCTCTTTCCTGTTCTGCACTGCGTGTGTAAACTTTTTCCAGATCGTTCTTTAAACCTTTGATCTCTCTCTCCTGTTGTAAGGTCCTCTCTTGCAGCTCCCTAATTACTACCCATACCTTCATCAATTCCTGGACATTCTTCTCCGCCGTTTTTTCTACTCCTGCTACTCTTGTTTGATACAATTTTGAACTTCCATTTCTCGCATCTTCGTCGGAGAAACCCGCAAATTCACTTTCACCAGACGTAAACAAACCGCCGTCGCTTTCCGCCATGATACAACCATATGGAAACTTTTCTACACTGTATCTTGCACCTCTTTATCCCAAAGCCCGCTTTTTTTTTAAAACTAATGTCCGACGGAACCACCACTCACGCACTCATTTCTATAATCACAATAGGCTGGTTTCCTTTCGCCGCTGATGCCACGATTATTTCCCTGCAGTCCAGGAGGGCGTCTGTCCACGTCGGCGACCTGTGTGTGTGTGTGTGCCACTGCTTGTGTTTGTAATAAAAATAATATAATCTGAGATATACTTTTGAGTAGGTTTATCATACATAATACAGAGCAAAGAAAAATATGTGAATTAATTCAATGTACTTATTAGAAACATTGCCTCTAAACTCACATCTAGGCTGACAAACTAGTCTCTACTCATCACTTCAAGACAGAACACTGCTGGGCCACCATACAACATACTTTTGCTCCAGTATATGTAAATGCAGGGCAATTTCATTATTCCCAAGGCTAACAAAAAGCTGATGAGAGTGTACATATCATCATCATCATCTGGACCTCCTTTCCCACATTAGGGCAGGGTGAGGAGTAGCAACGTCCAGACAGTCCAAGTTTGCCCAATCCAATGTGCCACGCTTCCATCCAATCATCATTCAAGCCTCCGGAATCCTGGCCCTATCTGATATGCCAAAAAACTTCCATCACATTCTGTAGCTTCACATAAACGTATCTGATACAGTCAATCTGAGTGCTGTCATGTTAAAAAGCGGTGCCAAATCTCTGATCATGCACTTCTCACAACATTCATCCAGCCAGCTTGATCTCTTGTCAGTCCCCTAGCCTCACCAACTTCCATACCTCTCTCCTCACACACTCATCCACCATATCCTCCCACCTTCTCCTTGGCCTACCTTGCCTCCTCCCTTCGTCAAATTCGCTCAGATATACCTTTTTCACCACTCTATTGTTATCCATTCTCTCCACATGACCATACCATCTCAATACACTCTCTTTGATTTTGGTGTCCACAGACTTCCTCACTCCACATCTTTCACGAATTACATTATTTCGTATTCTATCCACTGTCTGTACTTCACTTACATTCCTCTGCAGTCCCATCTCCATTGCTCTCACTCCTGACTTTTCATTTTCATGCCACACCATAGTCTCACATCCATATGCTAGAGCTGGCACTAACACTCCTTCATGTAAGCCTTGTGCAGCTGCAACACTCAAGTCTCTGTTTCTTATCAAGGCCTTCATAGCACCAGCTGCCTTCCTTCTTTCCTTGTGTCACTCAATTTTCCACTTCTTTTGCACATTTTCCTCTCTTTTCTATCACTGTAGGGTACCCAAGTATCTGAACTCTCTCACCATTTCCAGTCTCTCTCCATTCACTGTAACATCGCACTGGGAGTCACATTATCTCTCGATTACCATCATTTTACTCTTTTCTACATTTACTCTCAAGGCATGACGCTTACAGACATCAGCAAAACTCTGCACTAGTCTACCAAGCTCTTGACTAGTATTTGCAAGTAGCATTGCATCATCAGCATACCATTTCCAACACCATCCCTCTCTCCATTACTCGTGTTTTTACTTCTCTCATCACCCCATCCATATAGCCTATATACTGAACAACCACGGGGACATCACACAACCCTGTTGCACATCCACACTGATCATGAGCTATTCACTTAGATGCCCATTTACCCTTACACATGCCTCACTATCATCACAAAAACTCATAACAGCACCCAGCAGCTTAACATCTGTACCATACATGCACAAAACCTTCCACAATCCTTCTCCGTCTACTGTATCATATGCTTTTTCCAGATCTATAAATGCCATAAACTCATTATAGTCCTCACAAGCCTTCTCCACTATCTGTCTTATTGCAAATATTTGATCCACACATCCTCTGCCACTTCTAAAGCCACCCTGTTTATCACTCACTAGGACTTCTGATATCTCTCTTACTTTCTGTATCATAATTCTTCCATATCTTCCCTACAACACTCAATAAACTTATGCCACGATAATTCTTGCACTCACTTCATTCACCTTTATTTTTGTAGAGGGGTACAATCACAGTCTTTTTCCACTGTGCTGACATAGTTTCACTCATTCATGTCTTTTTACATATCTCCAACAAGCACTTCATTCTACTCCCTTCACTACACTTAAACATCTCTGCATGCACCTCATCAACCCCAGCTGCTTTCCCATTTTTCAGCCACTTCACAGCATTCTTCACCTGTGCCCGTGTCACATTTCCTGGCACTGCATTCTTTCTCTGCTCACCCCCAAAACCAATCATGTTTACATTGGTTCTGCTCTCTCTATTCCCATTTATCAGTCTTTCAAAACATTCTTTCCATATGGTCCTTACTTCAACCCCATGGGTGACTAGCCTAACATTTACATCCTTCACACTTTGACATTTCTTTCCACTGTGACTTCTACATTTCTGCCCCTTTCCAGATTATCTTCCTATTTTCAGAGTAGTTTGCATTCATTTTTCTTCCTACATCATCATTTACCTGCTTCGTTTTCCTCTTCATTAGTCTCTTTATGTTCTTCATGCTCTCAATATATTCAGTTTTTATTTGAAGTGAACCCCTGTTCTGTAACCACTCTAGCCACTTCCTCTTTTCTTCCATTGCTCTCTTAACCTCTTCATCCCACCATACTGTACCTTTCTTCTTTGTTGTTACTCTTGCCACACCACACACTGCTTTAGCATTCCTAACTATGCAATCCCTATATACATTCCACAGGCTGTCCTGATCCATTTCATTCCAATTCACTGATTCTAACTCCTCCCCTAATTTGGTCCTGTATTCATCTGCCATTTTTTGGATCCTCAGCTTCTCGACATTCAGTCTTTCTCCCCAACTGTTTCTCTTTCCTGTTCCACCTCACTCCTCTCAGCTTGATCTTGCATACCACAATCATACGACCTGACAGACCTCCACATCGTCCTCTCACGGCCCTCACATCAGGAATCATTCCCAGCATCGAGCTCTCTATGAGCACATAATCAATCAGACTCCTTTCAACAAGATCCCCATTCCCTCTACACCATGTATATTTATGTGTATATATAACTTTCTGAAACTGGATGCCAAATAATGTTATTTACTTTACCCTTTTTCTGTAGGTGATCACTGAAAAATTTATCTGCCCTCTGATTTGCCCACTCACATATTTTCTTCAACACATCAGCATGAAAAATTAGTTTGAAAGAGTCCAAAGGTGACATAATTCCAGATTCACTAATTGCTGGATTCAGCCAGGAAAAATCACTTGTAATTAAATTCTGGCACATGGTTGGGACGTGACTCACCAAATATGTCACTTATCAGGCGCCAGCCACCATCCACTTCTTTCTCAGTCTCATCAAATTTATCACTCTCTAGTTCTTCACTGGACAAGTCTCGATATATGAGTCTTGCACCAACGGCTGATACTCACTCAAGGAATCACAAGATTCCTCATGAATAGTCTGTGATTCTGCCATAATTCACTGTGGAAAGCAACAAAACTCTCTCCTATGAGCCACTGCCAAGACTGATCATGGCAGCAGGCAGTGTTACTCTTCAGCGTGCTAGCAATCATGGGACCTCCTATATGCTGTATACTGGGACTGGCTGGGGAAAAAAAAAAAAAAAAAAGTCGGTGGAGTTTGTTTCATCCTCAGTAACATTTACTAGCCAATATGAAAGGCCCTAATAAATGAACCCTTCTGCTGTCTTCTTTGGCTGCACTGATATATGACAACACAGGGATGTCAGAGTACCTGTGCTGTGGACGGTTATGACGACATATAAGCGTCATTGTGGCAAAGGGGTGAACAGAGAAAGTCAGCATACTCTCATTATACCTCTACCTCCAACAGTCTACATCACACTGCATGCACATTAGATATCACACCTTCTATTTCCATCACCCTTTTGCAATGGCCACTGCGTTATTAACATCAAATTCAGTGGTATCTCAGATTGCCACCACTGGCTGGGTAGGGCTGGCAGCACAGGGTCCTCCTGGTCGCAATCGAGAGACTGTGCCAACAGCAGTTGTTGCACACACTGTTCATGCTTATCAGCGGAGATGTGCAGGTCTGGCCTTATACTTCACTAATATCCGTGGTCTTAATATGGATCCGAATTCCGTTCACCTTTTCCTCCAATCTACATCCCTTCTAGCCCTGTTCCTCACAGAAACCCTAATCTCTCCCTCTAATAACATATCCCCATTTTGTTTTCCTTGTTACCATCTCACAAACTTCTGTACCAAGGGTGGCACCTGTTGTTAGCCTATATCAAATCTGAAACTGATGCTGACACTATTCTGAACTTCACATCAGCTAATTCTGATTATTCATTATACTGGTATAAACTGAATTGTCTAAGTACTGTATTACCAAATATATCTGTACAGTTTATTGCTCCCATGGTGCTTCTTCAGAACCCAGAAAATTTGACTCCATATCCACACAGCTGACTAATTTAACCTCACCCTTACCACTGAAATTATCGTTTTGGGTGATTTTAAAGTAAATAATGTAAACTGGTTATCACATTCTGCCAGGACTGATGATACTGGTCTAGAATTTGAGCTGTTTGCAGAATCATTTAATCTCATGCAATTGGTAAAACAACCAACCTGCATACCAGATAATCCTGACCATAGTGCTTATCTCTTGGACCTATTCCTGACAAATAATCCAGATCAGTACAGGATATAAGTACTGTCACCACTTAGATCTTCCAACCACAATCTCATCAAAGCTTTATTAGTCATTTGCCCTAAACCTCCCCGTTCTTAACCAGTCAGGTTAACCAGATGGCACTTTGACGGGGCAGACTGGGATGGAGTTAGAAATTATCCTGCTAATATTCCATGGCAGTCTTTCTTCTCCGGTAACATCAATTCTACCCAGTCCCACATTAATGAAATAATAGCTACAAGCTGGTATGGAACTGTTCATACCCAGTGAACGGTTCACTAAAAGACTAGACTCCCCAAAATGGTTTGACAGCAATTGTGCCAAAGCAACGACCCAAAAGTCCTTAGCATGTAACTTTTAATTAAATCAAAATCATCCGAGTCCCTCAGTCAATAGAAATTGCTAGAAACCATGTGAAAGCAGTAATAAATCTCGCTAAATCAAACTTTCTTCAAAACCAAGCACCCAAGCTATTAAATAATCATAATTACAATAGGATATTCTGGCCAACTCTCAATTCTTTCAATAATAACTTTAACAAGTCATCACTCATTCCTCCACTAAAATCTTCTGACGGTATAAATGACCC
Source organism: Birgus latro (assembly GCA_018397915.1). Classification (NCBI taxonomy): domain Eukaryota; kingdom Metazoa; phylum Arthropoda; class Malacostraca; order Decapoda; family Coenobitidae; genus Birgus; species Birgus latro. The sequence continues at coordinate 1,452 of JAGKTI010038563.1, read as the reverse complement.
ACGTGGTAAAGCGAACATCCTTGCCAGTACATTTGCCAGAAATTCCACCTTAGAAGAAGTCAACCACAATGTCCCTAAACTAAAACTTGACTCTCCCGAAACTGCTCCACTTAAGATACAGTACACCCAACCCTCGGCTATCGCGGGTTCCGCTATAGCGTTTTACCGCTATCACGCATGTATAAAAAACCTACTCAAATTTCTTTATCACGCACTAAATGCCTGCTATCACGCACCAGCCTTGTGGATCGAGCGAAAAAAAGCTTGGCCACGTGGACACATCAGCTGACCGATCAAAACATTCAAGATGGCGGAGGATGCTACTCAAGCAGTGATTGAAGAATTTCATTTGATAAAGTCTGTATGCTCAAGTGTGAATAAAACTCCACTATAATACATTAATAACCATTTTTATACATGTGATGATGATGATGGGAGGCCTTATACTTCGTCTTGGCTTAGAGATAGGTGCTTCGTCACCAACACTTTCATAGCGGTTTTACAAACAAACCTATAAACTAGTCACCACAGTATACCCAAAGACTCTTAAATGTTTCATTACTTAACACAATGAATTTAGTGAAGTTCAACCTCCTCATAGAAGTGAAAAAAAATCCACAGTTGGAGCACTTTTTTTTTTTTTTTATGCAAGGGAGAAGGAACCAAAGGCCACGGGCCTGTATACTGTTCCTTCCAAGAAAAAGCAAAAACAGTACAAAAGAGAGCCAAATTCAAGATCCGTTCAATTCGAGATGCCTGGACACACTGCGTTTGAAAGATTGGAGATCATAGGAAGTAGGAAATACAGACAGAGGAAGACAGTTCCAGAGTTGACCAGTTGCATAAATGAAAGACTGGGAGTAACGGTTAACTCTTGCATTAGAGAGTTGGACAGAAAAGGGATGAGAGTTTGTTGCTAGACGGGTACTACGTGCCCGTCGTAGAGGTGGAGGGATGCAAGCAGACAGTTCAGAGGAACAGTGACCATTGAAGTAGCGATAGAAGAGAGATAAAGATGCAACAGTGCGGCGAAGAGACAATGGTTGAAGGGAATCAGTAATAGGAGGAGAGTTAATGAGACGAAAAGCCTTTGACTCCACCCTATTGAGAAGAGCTGCATTTGGGAAGACCCCCCACACGAGAGTTGTACTCCATACACGGGCAAATAAAACCCGTGTACAAGGTCAACAACTGTGCAGGGGTAAAGAAAGTACGGAATCGGCTTAGCACACCTAATCTCTTGGAAGCAGATTTCACAAGAGATGTAATATGTTCTTTCCAAGACAAATCCTGAGAGAATGAAACCCCAAGCATGTTCAAGGATGATGCAGGACATAACTGTTCATTATTAAACATTAGTGGGTAATCCTGAGGAAGATTTTGTCGGGTTGATATGTGTAAGAACTGAGTTTTTGATGCATTGAAAATAACAAGATTATTTTTACCCCAATC
>JAGKTI010038562.1:0-10702 GCA_018397915.1 Birgus latro | reverse complement strand
ACACACACACACACACACACACACACACACACACACACACACACACACACACACACACACACACACACACACACACAACCCGAGCAAAATCTCGACTTGGTATGAAAAATGTGTTTTCAATTTCAGGGTGTGTGTGTTTGCCGTGTGCTGGTGCTGCCCTGTGATGTTTACCTCGTGCTTAGTTCTCCTTCTGGCTGTCTTTTTCTCCTCTCTCTTATTTTCTTTATTCTCTCTTTCCTCTTCACATTTACTTAGTTTTTTATCCACCCACCTGTATCCTCTTCCTTAATGCTTGCCTTCTTATTTTAATGTCTGAGTTTTAGCTTAATTCCCCATGTCCTCTGTATATCCTGTATCTTGCCTTCCATTCATCCCATTCTCGCTTTTAATTCGCATTCCACTGTCCTCTTCGCCAAAGCTAGTTGCTAAATTTTGTCCCTTTCTGATTTTTCGCCCACTTAGTTTCTCGTGGCCCTGTTTGTCTAGTCTCTCACACTCACTTCATATCAATATTTTCTTACTTTTGATTCGTATACCATGGTCTTTTTCTTTAGTGTTTGACATCTTTATTTATATACTTTGCTTGCTTAGTTCTCCTTCATTGCTTTTTCCCCACTTTTTCCCTTACTTATTTCTTCTTGCCCTCTCTTCTGTCTCTTATTATTTCTTTATCCTATTTTTATCACTTATTTCTTCCTGCGCTGTTCCTTAACTCCTACTTGCATTTTAATTTTTGCATTTTCTTATTTCCCATACTGTACCTCTGTCCTTTCATGTGTGATTATTTCGCTTGCTTAGTTCTCGCTCTTCTTGATTCTTTCCTCTCTTATACTTTCTTTCAGCCGTACATTTTCATAATTTTCATTCACATTCCGGTCTTCGTAATCCGCTCGTTCTTTTTTGTTTATTTCTTGTCTCCGATTATCCTTCTCGCCATTCAGACTGATAAAACATACAAAATTGCCACACAGACCGATAAAGTTTGTATAATTACCAAACAGGCCGATAAAGCTTATGCAGCTTGAAGATTATCGTTCAGGTGCAGTTCCATCAAGCGTAGGGACATAGATACTTCTTTGCATGACTCTTTTTAGCTCGTAGGCTCCTATGACTTTTCCAGCTGAAGAAAACCGTCTAACAACTGGAATAGAATGCCTGAGTTGCCCGACCGTGAGAAGTTAATGGCGACAATATTGAGAATTAGTCTCTTGGGCTCGTATTCTCTTCAGCTACGGAAGCTCCCCAACGCCTCTACCTAAGGGATTTATTTTGCTTATTACTCGTTACTGTCCTGGTGTGTGTTATTTAAAACATCTTAATACCACAGTACTCTGCATATACAACGTGAAAATAATATTAACTAGTGTCCAAAAAATAGACGATTTTATGCCACTTCAAAAAGACCCCTGATAGCGAAGAAGTAAATAGAAGCCATATCAAACCCCTCTAGTTCGAAAAATATATCACCTATAAGCTGATTGAGATCGTTTCGATGTAGCAAAAATGACATAGTAAGGTTCTTCGTCTCACAAAAATGATTAATAGGTTCCGGGCATTCTGTATATTTAGCATTATCTTGGGTCTCCTGTTTGCGTCATCCTTCCCTTCTCTTGATTACTCTTTTGTCTTCCCTTCTAAGTTACTCTCTTCTTATGTTTACATGTTCATCTCTTTTTTTTCATAATGTTCTTTACTTTCGTCCTTCATATAGATAGATACACGGGCATAGATTGATCGATGGATATTGATATGTATGTCGTTCTTCTTTCCTTCCATCATTTTCCGAATCCTTTAGGCGTTGTTTTAGTTTTCGTCCATTTTTTCTTTTTTTTAGGTTTAGTTAATTAGTTACCTTATATAATAAATTCATGAATTCATTTGTTCGTACTCAATAATAATTTTCTTATATCCATTGTGTCTTGTATGTTTAATTCATTCATCCATCCGTCCTCATTTATTCTTTCCAGCCTCATTCATTTTCAGGTTTACATTCATTTCCATGTCTCATTTCTGCCTGCTACTGCATTATTTGTAATTCATTTGCATATAGTTACTGAGGCCTCATGCACTCGCTGAAGGTCTGTTTATTCCCTCATTTTATACACTTAACATTTGTATATTTTTATCCTCACTGAAACCTGCAGACACTCATGTCTTCATTCATTACCTCCGCCTAGAAGGTTGTTTTACCCCGCGTTGGTTTGTTTGTTGCCTCCATCAAGGGTACTGTTTGTTTTTGCCCGCGTTTGTTTGCTTCTATGTTTGTCTGTTTGTCGTTCAGCAGGACTACTCAAAAAGTTATGAACGGATTTTGATGAAGTATTGTGGAAGGGTGGGCCTTGGACCAAGGAAGAAATTATTATATTTGAGGGCGGATCCGGATCCAGTTTCGGAGTATCCCGCACAGTATCTCCAAAAGTTGTCAATGAAGTTCAATGAAATTTTGTGGAAAGGTGGGCCATGGACCAAGAAAGAATTGGTTAAATTTGAGGGTGGATCCGGATCCGGATCATATTCCCACGGATCCGGATTCAGATCATTCTTAATGGTAGTGGCATTGACGGAGGTATGATCTCTGTGAGTGCTTTCTAGTTTGTCTGTCTGTCTGTCTGTTAGCAGGATTACTCTAAAAGTTATCAACGGATTTTGATGAAATTTTATGGAAAGGTGGGCCGTGGGCCAAGGAAGTATTTATGAAATTTTGGTGCAGATTTAGATCCGGATCCGGAATATTCCGCACAATATCTCAACAAGTTCTCGATGAATTTCAGTGAATTTCTGTGGAAAGGTGGGCCATGAACCAAGGAAGAAATACTGTATTAAGCTTTTGGGTAGGATCCGGATTCGGATCCGGATCTTACATCCATGGATCCGGACCCAGATCCTTTTTAATGGCAATGGCATTGGTAGGGGTATGCGCTGTCTCGAGTGCTTTCAAGTTATTAAGTTTTCTTTGTGCATTCCTACATCCTTAACACCTCACAAAGGTGTATTTTTCTCTCCGACAAGGAGAGTATGTTTTCATCCTTGTTTGTTCTCTCCAACAAGAAGAGTATATTTTCATTCCTGTTTGTGTGTTTGTAGGATTACTCAAGAACTAAAACAGATTTGGACCAAATTTGGTGGGTACATATCTCATGTCCCAGGGAACAGTCGATTAACTTTTGGAACCGATCACTTGGTGGTGTAGTGGTTAGAACGTCCCAATCGGAGTTACAACCTTGATTACGCGAATATTTGATCCCCCAGAGATGACTGGATATTTTTGTCTCCGACAAGGGGAGTATGTTTTCACCCCTGTTTTTTGTTTGTTTGTCTGTTAGCAGGATTACTCAGAAACTAAAAGAGTGATTTGGTCCAAATTTGGTGGGTAGACAGCCCATGTCCAAGGAAACAATCGACTGTGGGACAGATTCTGATCGTATTACAGATTCTGGATCCGGAAGACACTTTTTGCGAAACCGTAACCATTGATGAGAAACCCTAACCCATAATGAAAAGTGGTTTGGAAATTACGTTGCCCTTGTCGGAGCAATGCGCACCACTGAGTGCCTCTCTAGGTTTTTATGTTGGGGCATCACTAGGAACAGCCCTGTCCACCTGTCTCTCACTAATGATTTTCGGAAATAAGATGCTTCACTTCCATAGACTTTAGTGACTTTACCGAAGCCATACCGCAACATACAGCCCTCCACACCAGCCTCTCACACCACACCACTCTCTCACACCACACCACTCTCTTACACATCACCCTCTCACACCACATCACCCTCTCACACCACACACCCTCTCACACCACACCACCCTCTCACACCACACCACCCTCTCACACCACACCACCCTCTCACACCACACGGCACAAAATCACTCTTCCACACCACGCTACACCATGGGCACCAAGTGAAGGATCCTGGAGTTACCGCATCCAGTACGTCAAGAATTAGACCATTTTATTCATCCTAATCATCAGACAACTTTGTTTATGTTAGGAAAGGACCTCTGACAGTGAACAGGTTAATGAAGGTTAAAATTATATAATCCTTCTTTTTTGAGAAATCATTACGATGTCTCATATTATCGTCTGGTGGTGTCTAGTAATAAAAAAAAGTTAATTTATTCCCACATTGGCCCTTAATCCCTGTTTTTCTTCATTCTTCCCTTATTTCATGTCTTCATTCACTTCCATTTCCTTATTTATTCAGTCTTCACCTCCATTCATTATTCAGTTGTCATACGATTTGCTCATAATTTTCGTGGTCATCCACTTTCCCATTTCATATCCGTTCCTTTCCTCGATTCATTCTTCAGGTGGTATTCTTTTTCATTCTTCCTTAATCCATTCGCCTTCTCATTTGTCACTCATTGTCTCTTTTCTCATTTATTTTTCTGTTGTCATATTTTCTTTTTTTTTCTGGGGCATTCTTTTTATCATTCTTCATTCATTACTCAAGTTGTAATTCATCCTTCAATTCCCATTCATTGTCTTCATTCTTCTCTTCGCCTTTTCATTCCTCATTTAATCTTCAGTTATAATTTATTTTCTTCCAGTCACTTATACTTCCTCTTGCACATCCTTCCTCTTTCTTAATTCGCCACCTAGATCATTATTCATTCTTAATTTGCCATACATTTTCTTCCTCCTTATCTTATGCATTCAGTATCCTCTTCTTCATTCGTTCCGTTTGCCTCCATTCATTACTCAGATGTCATAAATTCAAGTGATATGCTGCTATTTATTCACTTTCTCATTCTTCATTCATTCCCTCAAACGTTACTCATTCTTCACTTGTCATTTGTTATTCATCCATCCCCAGTTCATTCACTTCCTCACCTACACCAAACTTGTCATGCAGTCTCTTCATCCTTCACTTATACAGTTACTTGCTCATTCTTCGTTCATTCTTTAGTTCTCATTCATTCCTTTCGTCTTTCTTATGCATGCACTTTATCATACTATATTTTCTCATTCTTTGTATATTTTTCAGCAGTTATAAATTCTCTTCATCCTTCTCTTACGCACCCAGACTCATTCTTCATTCTTCCTTCAGCTGTCATTCATTCTTCATTCTCCCAGTATGCATTTCACTTTGTCAGCGATCATTCCTTCAGTTATCATCCATTATCCATCTTTTATTCATTCGCTTTCTCACTCCTCATCCCTTCCATCACTCTTCATTCATTCTGCAGTTGTTATTCATTCTTAAGTCTTCCGTGATGCGCCCACGTTTTTAGTTCGTCATGCCTTCAATGGTCATTCATTAGTCTTTTCTTATTCACTTCCTCACTCCTCATTCCTTCCGTCATTCTTCATTCATTCATTCAACTGTCATTCATTCTTCATATGCGTTATATTTTGTCAGTCTTCATTCGTTCCCCTCATTTGTCATTCATTTTCCTTCTTTCATTGATTCTCCCCCTCGTTCATCATTCCTTCCGGCATTCTTCATTCATTCTTCATTTGCCATTCTCTCTCTCTCTCTCCGTCTCTCCCGACTAGAACTTTTCCAATCTTCCTTTATGGTTTTTGCTGATTAGTTCGCCCACGAGGTAAGATCTGCAGGATTTATAATTTGCTGTTCAGTCGAGGAGGATCTCCCTTCTTTTCGTGGATTTTTTTTGTACCTTTTCGTTTATATAAATTTGATCTCGAAAATATAGCTAGAGAATATTGTCTTTTTATTTCTTTTTAATAGATGGAAGTCCTGTTTATTTATATTGTCTCTTGTAATAGTAACTTTTTTTTTTTCCATCGTTCCAGCTGCTATGATTATATTCAGTTTAGGGGATATGCTTAACAGTAAAGGGGTTAGTGAAGGTTAGGCTATATCTAACCCCTTCAACTCGAAAAGTCTCTGCGGAGCTGAATAAAACCGTCTGCGAATAGGAAAAAGAAAAATGAAAAGACGTCAGCGGACTGAAGAAGTTAAATAAAATTCTGATCTTGCTCAAAAGATATGGCAGGGGAAGCAGTGCGCTGTTCGGAATCCTGTGATTTGCAAACTATGGTACGATACTAGTTTCCGGTCTTAACAAAGAAACGAAGGGAAAAGAAAAAAAGAAACGTTGGAGTAAGATAGTTACATGACACAAGGTTATTCCAGTAAGGGAGGATGTAGGCACAGAAGGAACGGGTCGAGTTATTGCTGAGTAGACTTTAATAAATTTGTCGCATGAGTCTGATCAATAATTCGTATCTCATCGTCAGAAGGTTGCTGAAGTACAGGTAACAAGTCATACAGTCATATGTGTAAATGATTCCATTTACTTCCAAGCGAATAGAACCGCAGCGTAAAGTTTGCTTTTATTTTTAAACACTTTAGAAGATGAAGGCTACAGAGAGGTACACACAGTTTTTGAAATTTGCCCTGATAAGCTAATATCTCATGAAACATTATTACGATTTTGCCAGTGACATAACATACTAAGCTCAGTACTTTTCTGATTACCGTAAAGGCTTTGTTCAGTTTCCAAGTAATGATGGAATTATTTAAAAATGATAAGTCTGTTATCACGGAGCATGTTGCTTAATGTTTACCATGAAATATTTCGGCAACAAAGAAGCAACTGTGTTCAGAGTACCGCATAATACTGGCCATAACAGGTACGTCATCACTTCCCCTCGTGCCCCCTTCATGTATCACCCACGTGTGATAGTAGGCGTTTTACAAGCCCCCTGACACTTCTCACACCTCATCCCCGCGCTGACCTCACCGTGTTGCCGCCCGCCCGCGGGAAGCTGCCTACTTGGGCAAATATCGTAAAAACAAGTTGCCGGGAGTTTGTAGTTAGTTTTACAGTGGAGTTTTAAGTTTATTTTAGTTCCTGATTATTGCAAAGTTTAACCTTTGTTGCCCCTGAGTCCCAGAGCGAGAATTTAGGTTATACCATGCGTGCCATTCCCAGGCTCTTTATTTATTACCAAACTCTGGGTAACTCGAGATACAACAGTTTAAAGAGAAATGTTGTTCTTGAGCTCCTAAACTTTACCCAGGTCATAAGATGCTCAGCGCCATTTTTACGATGTAGGCTAGATTTTTGTGTTCGTGTAGAGGCGGGTAGAGGCCAGAGTAATAACACTGCGACCTACACGAGGGAGCTAAAAAGACACTCGAGGGGCACTAGCTCACCCTGACTTATCACCAGACAGTATCAAACCTTCCCTTCCATCCACCTTCCCTGCTTTTCTTAAGCATACGTACACAGTAAAGTGAGATTAATAGGCGGACACAAGCAACTTCATTATCTAATTAAGGAGCTAGCGTACTTAAATGGAAAGCACCAGAGTCGGCGAACTACGAGTTTCATCAGAGTGGCCAGTGAAAATGGACTTTTCTTCTGGTAATCCCACAAGCGATATATTCAGAGCTACTAATTTACTTCAGCAAATTAAATGACTTTCTCAACACCTGCAGTGGAGAGCTGTTCGGCTGATTATAAAAATAACAAGGAGCATTTCGAGAATGCAACACCCGCTCCCTTGGGTTAGTTTAAGTCCAAATCTTTGACCCTACCCTGAGCCTTCGACTTTGGCTGATTGCACTAAAAATCGAAATACATCATCATTACCTGGTCCTCAGATCATTTGACAAGTTTGGTGTTTAAGATGACCGTGCCATATGACCATTGCCTTCTGAAAATAGGATAACTACATCCCTGGCTAACATTAAATTGTGCCACCAAGTTTGGTTCACTTCGAATCAGATACTATTGGAGTTAATGGGGCGAACCTTTAACCTTACCTTTGACCTTCACCTCTGACTGCCTGTTCTCAAAATTAAATAACTTCATCCTTTCCTGTCCATCAGTTCATTCACCTGGTTCAGCCAAAATCGATCCAAACTGTTTCCATTGACCTCTCCATTGATGTATGACTTATGTCCTTTTTTTTGGGGGGGGGGTCAATTTCTTCACTTGTACCTCTGATGGTCTTCAGTCTTTATGCAAAACTTTGTGCAGTTCCATCCAACAGCTTTACAATAATCTTGTTAGCAAACAGGCAAGACAGATATAGACAGACACGCCGAACCAGATGCACACCTCCATGCGCTTTAACGCGCAGGAGTAATGATAGTGTGCAGCATACACTCATGTGCAACTCCATACATACTTCACACACGTCCTGTGTACCTCCGCGCATACATCATCCATCCCTCTCTATCATTCGTCAGATCTTTCTCGTCGTCGTTCGCACCTATCCTTTTCGCACACTGAACAACTCAAAATTGCAAACCTCCTCCAATGCGGAGTCTGTGGTAGATCTTATGGATCTTGTAATTTTTGTGCAAGCATTGTAGGCATTATTTACTGAATTAGAAGCAAAAATGTTGAAACCCACTATCCCGCAAAATTCCTGGATTTGGATGATGATCCGGATCACCACCAAAATCTAATGGATTGTTCCTTGGGCCATACCCTACTCCTCAAAAAAAAAAAAAAAAAAGGCAAAATCCGTTCATAACTTTTCGAGTAATCCTGCCAACAGACAGAGACAAACAAACCAACGCCGACGTAAACATAACCTCCTTGGCGGAAGTAATTATCTTGTGAAGACACTTTGGCCTTCCACGCCTCCTCTTACCTTCATATACTCAGTTAAAAACATCCAGTTTACCATTTCAACTATACCGTGACCGTTTTATATAGTCATACTGTCTACTGCCAACTCACACTATTATTGATTTTGAGCACTAGATTTCGTTGTTCCACATCTTCATTAATGTTCGTATATTCTATCATATCCAAATCCCTCTAGCTCACATAGGAGTATACCAATATCCCTTGACAGTGCCTTTTCCAGTGCTGTCATTCTAACAAATTTTGCACTCAGTTTTGCCAGTGTCTCATCAGTGTATTAATGTGGATAACAGAACACCATTTAGCCGTCCTGCAGCCTCTGAACTCAGTTTCCCGAATATGAGTAACTTAAAGGAAATCAATGTGGCTATCATTATTACAATATATTTAATCGCAAGGTGTGCAGGATTCATTAGCTAAGTGGATCTTGATTACAGTTCCTTCTTTTTATAGGAACACTATTCATTCAGCGCCCAGTGTGTATTCAGGATTTTTCTCACCTTGCCTCTGCAGTATAGTGGTAAATCTCTGGGTGGATGAAGCCGTGCATTAATACTCTACGGTTCGATTCCAAGAAGACACTTTTTTTTTTTTCTATCTTGCCAAATGATGCCAGGGATCTAAGCTGGCCTCTTATGATTTAAACGTGTCTGACCTACGGCAACCTGTATTTGGTCCCTCCCACGCCCCATGCCTCGGGACCTCCAGGGCCTTGGCGAGGTAATGAAGGATTGGCTGCTAATCCCTTCAGTCAGATGACGTATTTTTCATTAATAGTCTTTGTAACTATTAGCGTAGGAGGCACTTTTCAAGCTGAAGGGGAGATATATAGCCATTACTAACCCCTTCAGAATTGAGATGCTCTCTGAATAAAATCGTATTGTGATAGAATAAAATCAGAAATGCGTTACTGAATTAAAGGAGTTAACCTGTTTAAACATTTACACAGAGACCGAGGAGAGAGGAGGACCTTTTGACCGAGGAGAGAGGAGGACCTTTTGACCGAGGAGAGAGGAGGACTTTTTGAAGTTCACATTCTGTTACTTATCTAAGCCCAGCTGGCATCATAACATACAGTTGCCAAAAAGCCCAGTCCAGAACCCATCTCACCATCAGCGGGGTGTCGGGTAAAGGCAGAGTTTGTACATTGTGTTGTGCCCCATTTCCACCTCTCGCACAGCTCCTCAGTGTCATAAATTGTACCCGTAATATCCGACATTTATAATCCTTAATGATACAGAAATTGCTTCACTTATTAGTAACGTGGAATTTTTTGCAATCAAAACGTTAATCATATGTGATTATTTGTGATTAACTCCAAAATGGTTATATACAGCGTAATTCATACCTAGCATTGTTCGTAGTAACAAATAATAACGTTTTCAGCTTGACATACGTATGACTTCTGCTTTGCTATTCTGGTATCTTTAATTTCTTTAATTGCATATGAGAACACAGGAGAAGCTCCTCGTTTAACTCCATTTCATGTGGAATAACTTCCTCTGATAATTCGTTGTAAAAATGGTCAGGTAAGAAATGCGAGTAACTTACACTTAACGATGACGATGTTTGCACTTTAATTTTAGCCGTTCAAGTAAAGCGTTATGACTTATTATCATTATATTATGATCATTATCAATACTGACACAGCTATTATCAAGATTATTGGTGCCTGGTGGTCTAGTGGTCAGGAAGCATTTTCAAATAATCTTTTCTCCACATGGGTTTGAACCTTCCAGAGATTAATAACGTTTTTTACCCTCCACCTGACGAAATGAGGGGAGGGTATTGTTGCCACTGGGATCAACAAAAATAGGTGGTGTAGATATTTCGTTTCCGGAGCAAATCTCAAAAAGTATTACCTACAGAGTCGTGAAATTTCACTTAGTTATGTGCCTTAAAGTGAAGTGGAGCCTTTTGATAGGTAGAATGCTGTGTCTTCAGTAGTTTTGTTTTAATTAGAAAAAAATATGTAATTTTCTCAGATTTCAGTGCCCAAGGAATCGTAAGGACACGACTGTACCTGTTATGTAATTTAAAAAAAAAGCCTGTTTATTACCATGGATATACTACTGAAATTTTTAAGTTTTAATGTCTCTGTGTTATGCTAAGGGGGGGGGGAGTAGGG
>JAGKTI010038561.1:0-10703 GCA_018397915.1 Birgus latro | reverse complement strand
TCCTGGTGTACAGGAAACCATTTGGCTTGTCACTCAGTGTAGAGTCACCCACAGGCAGAAGGACGAGGAAAGAATGAAGGCAAGAAAGACAGAAGAGGAGTGTAAAGTCAACCGCAGGCAGAAGGACAAGGAAAGAATGAGGGAAAGAAAGACAGAAGAGGATTGAAGGAAAGAAGGATGGAGGAGAGGAAAGGGCAGACACCCAAGAGCAGCACTACATCGAGTGAGTAGATGGTGAGCGCCCCATATATATACTGTATATATATATATAAATATGGAAAGACAAAAGTAAGCCTCCTAAGCTCATCAGAAAATGTGCCATAGGGTAATTTCCTGCTGCTGCTATAGACTTAATTATTAATATTATTATTTTTTTATAAGTTTAAGACAGATCTATTAAAGAGTTAGTGAAGATGGCGAGACATAGCTGTTACTCAATACCCAATACAAGAGACCTCACTTGTAATAATATACCTGTTAGTTGACAGTAGACACTGTAAATGAGTTGGCGCTAAGAAGAAGCCTATATGCTGTGCACCCTGGGTGGAGCAGCTGCGGTGTCCACCTGGGAGTCAAATCTCCAAATATTTTTCTGAACCAAGGAAGGACACTCTGGTAAGGTGCTGTCCACCACAAAGGGGCACTGGACTCCTACACGGTGTATGTACTGTGCTGTACCTGTAGAACAGCCTCAAAGAAACAGTTGCTTACCTGTGGTCAATGGGTCTGCTCCACAGGACAGCAACAACAACTGCAAATGAGTGCTTCCTTTGTTGCAGTTATTGTATGTTGAAGGAATGTCTGTTTTGTGACAGTGACACGCATGAGGTGTGTGTTGCGGTGTGGGGGACTGCAATACAGTAAGGGCAGAGCAAATTGTGAGTTGTATTTTGTATTGCAATTGTGAGGTGCTTGAGGTAAGTGTGTTGTGATGTTTGGGGTGGGAGGGTAGGGAGGGGGTGGGGGGTTGCACTGCATAAGAATGTAAGTTTCATTTTTTGAGTGCTACAACAGGGAACTGAGTAATGGTACGTGTGCCAATGTGGTTTCTACCTCCTGAGAAATCTCCACAACATTAAGACACTCAATATTCACTTAAGCAATGCCACTAAAAGAAAATGAACACAGAGCTTCCATTGCAAATCCATTTTAAACAGGAAAGTAAAGATGGAAATTATCAAAGCAAACTGAGGTAATGAAATCAAGATAGGTACACTCAATTACACTTAGTGACAAGCCAAATGGTTTCCTGTACCCAAGAAACCATTTACTACGCTGAGTGGTAACCACATAACCGGGGTTTCTGGCTGGGTTAAGTGTCCCCCAGATTCCCCAATCCAAAATCACTTACTCATGGCAGCTGTTTCAGAAAGCCTAAGAGGGCCCAATACCTGCCCAGGGCCCCAACCAAATGGGCAGATCCGCATGGCCATGTGGAATGTGAGAGGTGTGAATGAGGAGAGGAAAAGGGTGAAAGTGGTGAATATGTTCAGTTCGAGATATGCTGTCATGGCACTGAGTGAAACGAAGATGAATGGGTGTGAAGTAGGGGAGTGGGAGGGTGTGAAATGTGTAAGATCGGGAATGAATAGGCGAGGAAAATGCAGGAAGGAGTTGCTTTGTTGATGAATGAGGTGTGCCAGAGTGGAATGAGAGACTACAAATGTGTCAGCTCGAGGTGTATGTATGTCAAGTTCAAGTTTCAGAAGGTGAAAGTCATGGTGACTGTAGCATATGCATCGTGTGAGGACAGGGGTGAGAAAGAGAAAGACAGGTTTTGGGATGAGCTGGATGAAGTAGTGGGAGAAATGCCCAGGAGCTATAAAGTGATTGTAATGGGGGATATGAATGGAAGAGTAGACACAGGTCCTGAGGATGACATAATGGGTTGTTATGGATTACCATATGAAGTGACTAAAGGATATGTGTCAGGAGAGGAGGTTGTACATTTGTAACTCCTATTTCAAACACAAAGATGCACATAAATATACATGGCATAGAGAAAACGGGGATCGTGTTGAAAGAAGCCTGACTGATTACGTGCTCGAAGAGATGTCGATGATGGGAATGGTTGCTGATACGAGGGCTGTGAGAGGACGATGTGGAGGTCTGTCAGATCATATGATTGTGGTATGCAAGATCAAGCTGAGAGGAGTGAGGTGGATGGGGAGGTAGGGAAGCAGTCAGGGAGAAAGACTGAAAGTTGAAAAAACCGAGGATCAAAGAAATGGCAGATGATTACAGGACACAAAGTAGAGGAGTTAGAATCAGTGAATTTAAATGAAATGGATCTGGACAGCCTGTGAAATACATATAGGGATTGCTTAGTTAGGAATGCTAAAGCGGTGTGTGGTGTGGCAAGAGTAGAAGAAAGGTACGGCATGGTGGGATGATGAGGTTAAGAAAGCGGTGGAGGAAAAGACGAAGTGGCTAAAGTGGTTACAGGACAAGGGTTCAGTTGATATAAGAACTGAATACACTGAGAGCAAGAAGCACATAAAGAGACTAGTGAAGAGGAAAAAAGAGGAGGTAAATGATGATCTAGGAAGAAAAATGGATGCAAACTACTCTGAAAATAGGAAGTTATTCTGGAAAGAGGTACAGAAATGCACAGGTGAAAGCAGAGAGAAATGTGATGGTGTGAAGGATGTAGGTGGTAGATTATTAACCTAAGGGGATGAAGTAAGGACCAGATGGAAAGAATATTTTGAAAGCCTGATGAACGGGAATAGAGAGAGCAGAGCGGCAGTAAACATGATTGGTTTTGGGGGTGTGCAGAGAAGGAATGCAGTGCCAGGAGATGTGACACTTGCACAAGTGAAGAGCGCTGTGAAGCGGCTGAAAAATGGGAAAGCAGCTAGGGCTGATGAAGTGTATGCAGAGATGATTAAGTGTATTGGAGAGAGTGGAATGAAGTGCTTGTTGGAGATATGTAAGAAGGCATGGATGAGTGAAACTGTATCAGCAGAGTAGAAAAAGGCTGTCATTGTACCTCTGTACAAAAATAAAGGTGAGCGAAGTGAGTGCATGAATTATCGTGGCATACGTTTATTGAGCGTGGTATGGAATGTACATATGGAAGAATTATTACAGAGGAAGTAAGAGAGGAATCAGAAGTCCTAGTGAATAATGAACAGGGTGACTTTAGGAGTGGCAGAGGATGTGTGCATCAAATATTTGCAGGGAGACAGATAACTTGTGAGATGGACTGTAAGGTGTTTATGGCATTCATGGATCTGGAAAAAGCATATGATAAAGTGGACAGAGAAGCATTGTGGAAAGTTTTGCGCATGAACGGTGTAGATGGTAAGCTGCTAGGTGCCATCAAGAGTTTTTATGATGGTAGTGAAGCATGTGTTAGGGTTAATGGGCATCTAAGTGAATCGTTCACGATCGGTGTGGGGGTGCGACAAGGTTGAGTGCTGTCCCAATGGTTGTTCAATATATATATGGATGGGGTGATGAGGGAAGTAAAAACACGAGTAACGGAGAGAGGGATGTCGCTGGTAATGAATGGTGATGGATGGAATATCTCAAATTTGTTGTATGCTGATGATGCAGTACTGCTTGCAAATACCACACAAGAACTTGGTAGGCTAGTGCAGAGTTTTGCTGATGTCTGTGAGTGTCGTGCCTTGAGAGTAAATGTAGAAAAAAGTAAAGTGACAGTTACTGAGAGAGAAAATGACTCCCAGTGCGATGTTGCAATGAATGGAGAGAGACTGGAATTGGTGAGAGTTCAAATACCAAGGTACAGTGATAGAAAAGAGAGGAAAATGTGTAAAAGAAGTTGAAAGTAGAGTGACACAAGAAAGAAAAGTAGCTGGTGCAATGAAGGCCTTGATAAGAAATAGAGGCTTGAGTGTTGCAGCTGCATGAGGCTTACATGAAGGAGTGTTAGTGCCAACTTTAACATATGGATGTGAGACTATGGTGTGGCATAAAAATGAAAAGTCAAGAGTAAGAGCAGTGGAGATGGCACTACTGAGGAATGTACTGTATGTCGGGTACAGAGGATGGATAGGATACGAAATAATGTGATTCGTGAAGGATGTGGAGTAAGGAAGTCGGTGGACACCAGAATCGAAGAGAGAGTTTTCTTAGGTGGAATGGTCATGTGGAGAGAATGGATAACAATAGAGTGGTGAAAAAGGTATATCTGAGTGAATCTGTGGGAGGAAGGAGGCGAGGTAGGCCGAGGAGAGGGTGAAGAGATATGGTGGATGAGTGCGTGAGGAAGAGAGGTTTGGAAGTCGGTGACGCTAGGGAACTGAGAAGAGATCGAGCTCGCTAGATGAATGTTGAGAGGAGGGAGGAGGTAAGGTAGGCCGAAGAGAAGGTGGGAGAGATATGCTGGATGAGTGCGTGGGGAAAAGAGGTTTGGAAGTCGGTGAGGCTAGGGAACTGACAAGAGATCAAGCTGGCTAGATGAATGTTGTGAGAAGAAGTGCATGATCAGGAATTTGGCACCCATTTTTAACATGGCAGCATCCAGACTGACTCTATTGGATACGTTTATGTGAAGCTACAAAACGTGGTGAATGTTTTTGGCATAACCAATAGAGCCAGGATTCTGCGGGCTTGAATGATGAGTGAATGGAAGCATGGCCCACTGGACTGGGCAAATTTGGGCTGCCTGGACACTGCTACTCCTCACCCTGCCCTAGGGTGGGAAAGGAGGTCCAGATGATGATAATTTTCTAATATTCTCTTGTTACAACTGAGCACTGAAGGACAGATGTCTTCTTAATACTAAGTTTAAGTGAAAAGAGTGTAGTAGACAAGGATCGTATCAGTCAACACTGCATTCTAACCCATCATACCACTTGTTTTGAAAAAGTGTAATAACCAGTTACTTAACTTCATCCTGGGGAGCTCATGCACTCTATTTTTGTCTTCCTCCACTTTTATCATTGGCACCAACAACAATGCACAAACCAGCTGTTTGATATTATCCGCTGTGAACTCATGGACAGGATTATCTTCCTTTCATTCCCCTCCTCTCCATTCCTTCACTTTCCTCTCCTGCCTTCTCTCCTGCCCCTCCAGATTTTCTCACCACTCTTCCACTTTATTCTCTAGCCCTCCAAGTCTTTCTCCCTTCTTCCTCAAATTATTCTCTTAATTTCTCCACATTTCAATTCCATTCCTCCTATTATCACAGCTACTTTCATCATCACACTCACTTACTCATAGTACCAGACAGAACTTGCACCCAGGGTTTGTATTCTGAAACAGAGCATAAACCAGCTGCCTGACTTCACCTACTGTGAATTCGTGGGCTAGAGGTCCTTTATACCCATTCTCAATTCCTATCCATTTCTCTCTTTTCCACTTTGTCCCTCCACTTTTTCTCTCCATTTGTGCAAATTTCCTTTTTTGTTTTTCTGTCCTTCCAAGTTTCTCTCCTTTCTCCCTCCACATTACCCTTTACCACAGCTGCTTTTGATGTCTTCCTCACTTGATTCTTGCCAAAACATGTGCCCGACGGTCAGTATTCTGAAACAGTGCACGAACCAGCTGCTTGACTTCATCGGCTGTAAATTCGTGGGCCAACAGTCCCTTCCCATCAGCCCAGCGGTCTGTTATGTCCCGCAGGCTGGCCCCCAGTACCACAATCAGCTCACAGAACTTGGGCCAGAGACGCACCACTCGGACCACATCACCAGGGTTGGTATGACTCTCCCCTTCAACCTGGATAATCAAATACAATCATCATCATCATCTATTCCTTACTTCACTTCCACGTGCATAATGTTTATTTCCACTAGTGTACAGTAGGATCCAGAAACAAGAAAATACAAGGCAATAACTACGAGGACTTCACTCAATATGATCAACCTGATAAATAAAAAATCATCATTATCACCACCATCATCCAGACCCTTAACCCCTGAATGAGATAATGTAATTTATTCTTGCTTCTACCAGATGATGATACTTACCTTACCCTCTTAGTGAAGGGGCTAATGAAGGCCATCCTTACTTCCAACCTTTACATGATGTAGGATGGAAGAAAAAATGTAAGTAGAAAGAATGTAAGAAACTGTTCTGGAAGGAGGTAGAGTTAGACAGGGTGATAAAGAAGTTAGTAGGGGGAATGAAAGATAAACATGGTAGACTGATAGTGGAGAAGGGAGAAAAAGTAAGCAGATGGAGGGAACACTTTAAGGAATTGTTAAATATAGAGAATGAAAGCAATGTGAGTATAGGTGGCCAGGGGATGGCTAGGAGGAGGGAGATGAGAAGGGAGGAAGAGATCAGTAGGATGGAAGTAGTGGAAGCATTAGAGAAAGTCAAAATTGGGAAAGCCCCCAGACTTGATGGGGTGTGTGGTGAAATGCTGAAGCACGGGAAAGAGATTGTAGTAGAATGGATACGGAAGATATGCAGATTAGCCTGAGTGGAAGGTAGAGTCCCAGAGGATTGGAAACCTGATGTAATAATTCCCCTGTACAAAGGAAAAGGGGAAAAAGAAATGTGTGCTAATCATGGGGGCATTTGTCTTCTTAGTATACTAGGAAAAGTACATGGAAGGATACTTATTGACAGAGTTAGGGAAATAGCAAAGGAAATAGTTGGAGAAGAACAGGGAGGGTTTAGGAAGGGAACAGATTGTGTAGATCAGATATTCATCCTCAGGTCTTTAGTGAAAAAGTTTCTAGAGAGAAAGAAGTTGTATGCAGTTTTCATGGATCTGGAGAAAGCATATGACAAAGTGGAAGGACAAGGAATGTGGAAAATATTAAGAATATATGGAAGGAGAAGGAGAAGGCTGTAGCAAGGTGGAGAAGGCTGTAGCACCAGTCGATCAGGGTGGTACTCCCAAAGGGAATGGGAATGCCGATGATGGGGAGAGCTGGGGCTTCTGTTTCACATGCTACCTAACCATCCCCCTTTGCTGACCTTTTTGATGTGACACTACCATGGAGAGTAGACCATCATACTCTCCCAAACACTTTCTCTATCTCACACACTACACTACATGTCCTTTACATGTCACACAACGTACCCCACTACGTCACGGGGGTTGATGCCAGCAAGGGCATGCGATCAGAAAACTTTGTTCCTGCTACCAAGTGGCAGATCTTTTGAGGGGAAACATGATGAGGGCTCCGCCAACATAGATCGTGGGGCCAGGGTAAGATGGGGCTTGAACTTGTGTTAGAGGGTACAGGGCACTGTGGTTCCCATGCTGCTGCTTCTGCCCAACAGAGAAAGGCCTGAACCTGGGAGTAGCACCCCAAGAGGCTGCCATATCAATGGATGAATAATAGCAGGGGAATTACAGTGCCACGGTGCACTTGGAGGGTGTCTCTGTAGCAGTCCTGGCAAGGTGCCCCGAGGCAACTACCACAGCCACTGGCCAAAGCTGGAGGGCTAAGGGTCTCATATCCAAATCCTGGACCTGGGACTGTGCAGTGGGTGAGGCCTTCATATATTACTGATTATGACCAAGTTAAATAATCGGATTCAAAGCAAGCCTGAGGACGTTAAATCACCCAGGGGGATCAAAGTGGCTTCGTAGAATGTGGGTGGATGTGGGATGTGTGCAAGAAGGCAGGTATACGGGTGGATCAGCCAGAAAGATTGCTGGGAGAGACTGTTGCTATAAGTTGTTCTAGAAGAGTAGGATAGATGGATATGGGGATATGGGTGTGTTGGTTAGGGAGAAATGGTTGGAATATGTCATGAATGTTATGAGAGTAGTGAATAATAGTAGTGAAAATTTTGTTTGGTGGAAGGTGTTTGCAACTGTATTGGCATATGCTCCATAGGTAGGCTTGGATGAGGTAGAGAAGGATAGATTTTGGGATGACTTAATATGTGTACTAAGTCGTATGGGGGATGATGAGATTGTAGTACTGGGGGGTGGGGGTGGGGGGTGGGGGGTAAATTGCCATGTAGGTGAAGCAGGTCAAGAATATGAAGGAGTACACGGGGGATGGGCATATGGTACAAGAAATGAGGAAGGGAAAGAATACTAAATTTTGGGGAGGCAATGAACATGATTGTGTGCAACACACATTTTAGGTAAAGAAAGAGTAGGTTGATTACATATGGGGCAGGGTGTAATAGCAGCCAGCCAGAGTATTTCCTGGTCAGGAGGGCTGACAGCAAGTTAGCAAGGCATGTTAAAGTTACAGGGAGCAAGAAGTGTGTGCAGCAACACAAACTCTTGATATATGACAGTGTGCTTAAGGAGCAGGTGATGAAAAAAAGGACCTATGCACCTAGGAGGCCGATATGGAAGTTGAAAAACCAAGCAGTAAGGGATGCCTTCTACAGTGAGATGAGGAAAGTGGTGGCTGAACAGGGAGATGTTGACAGAAGTGTTAATGAACAGTACAGAGCCCTGAAGACCAACCTCTTGAGAGTTACTGATTCAGAATCTGGATTGACAAGAGGCCAGCCAAGACATAATGTGACTTGGTGGTGGTATGAAGCTGCAGTTAAGGAGAAAAGATGGCTTTTCTAGGAATGGAAGAAGTGTGGTAACAAAGAGGAATACTTGGCTGCCAAGCACAGGGCTAGAAAAGAGGTTTACTGGGTGAAGGGAGAGACTTTTACTTGATAACCTAAATCGTGTGGAAGGGAAGAATATGATTTTTAGGGTGGCAAATCAGATGAAGAGGGAGAATAGGGATATCACAGACAAGCAGTGTGTGAAGAATGATGAAGGACTGTGGTGAAAAGAACATAGAAACAGATTGGGAAAAAGAGCTTAGAGGACAAGATTTAAATGTAGTATACAGACAATTCTGTGAACTTTATGAAATAGGAGTCCAAAACTACATTCCACAGCACAAAGAAGTAGAAATGAAAATAAAGAAATGGTTTAATACACAATGTAAAAAATCAAAAGAAAAAAGAGACTTGTTGTTGGATAGATACAGAAGACACAATAGTGAGAGGGCATGTAACAACTATAAACAGGCAAGAACTGATTATACAAGAATAAGGAGAGGAGCAGACATTATAAATAAAAGTAGCGATCAACCAAAGCTATTTTACAGCTACATCCGAAGCAAAATCAAAGTTAAAGATAAAATAATAATCCATTATGGATGAAGGTATCATCTATACACAAGAGAAAGCTATTTGTGATGCAAAAAATATAAATTTCCAATCAGTTTTTACAGAAAATAAGATTGAGATGATATGGAACATGCATGCTCACACATATTACCAGATATACAAATATAAGAAAAAGAAATACAGAAGGAGTTAAGTAAATTAGACAAAGGAAAAGTAAATGGTCCTGATGAAATTTAATGTTGGGTGCTACATGAATGTGCAAGAGTTAAGTAGACCAATACATTAAATATTCAAAGAATCCTTGGGTCAAGGTAAATTAACTGATATTTGGAAGAAAGCAAACATTGTTCCCCAATTCAAGATCAGGAACAGACAAAATCCACTCAACTACGGACCAGTATCACTAACCAGTGTTGTAAGTAAGATACTGGAAAAGCTGATAGGAAAAGTTTGGGTAAACCATCTAGAAGAACAAATTATGATAACAGAAAGGCAGTTTGGCTTCAGAAAAAAAAAAAAAAAATCATGTGTTACTAATCTGTTGAGCTACTATGACAGAGTTTCAGAAACATTACAGAAAAGAGAAGGGTGGGTGGGCAGTATCTATCTAGATTTCAAGAAAGCATTTGACAGAGTACTATACCAAGGCTTTTATGGAAACTTTACCATCAAGGAGGAATCTGAGGCAAACTGTACTGTTGGATACAAAATTTTCTCACAAAAAGGGAAATGAGAACAGAACTTAGAGGAACTTACTCATCATGGAAAGAAGTGACTAGCAGAGCTCCACAGGGCTCAGTACAGGCACCAGTTATGTTTTTAGTGTCCCAGTATATAAATGACACAGATAGCAACATTGGAAACGACAGCTATCTAAATACATTTGCTGATGATGCAAAAATACAGAGGAGAATTACTAACAAAGACTCTTTAGAGAGCTACAAGATGAATTAAATAAAACTTCATGAATGGAGTAATAAATGGCAAATGGAATTCAATGTGGACAAGTGTCATGTAATTAAAATTGGTAAAAGTGGAAAAAGACCATGACTGGGATTATAAGTGAGGATGTAAAACCCAACACATATCAGAAAGAGAAAAGGAATTAGGATTTTTTTTTTTTTAATGCAAGAAAGAAGGAACCAAAGGCCGAAGCCCGCAAATCGTTCCTTCCAAGAAAAAAAACAAAAACAATACAAAAGAGAGCCAAATTCAAGATCCGTTCACTTCGAGATGCCTGGACACTGCGTTTGAAAGACTGGAGATCATAGGAAGGACGAAATACAGACAGAGGGAAAAAGTTCAAGAGCTGACCTGTTGCATAAATGAAGGACTGGCAGTAATGATTAACTCTTGCATTAAAGAGTTGGACAGAAAGGGGATGAGAGTTTGTTGCTAGACGGGTGCTACACACCCGCTGTAGAGGTGGTGGGATGCAAGCAGACAGTTCAGAGAAGCAGTGACCACTGATGCAGTGATAGAAAAGAGATAAAGATGCAACAGTGTGGCAAAGAGCCAGAGGTTGAAGGAAGCCAGTAAGAGGAGGAGAGTTAATGAGACGAAAAGCCTTTGACTCCACCCTATTGAGAAGAGCTGTATGAGGGAACCCTCCCCACACATGAGTCATGTACTCTACACAGGGACAAATAAAACCCGTGTATAAA
>JAGKTI010038559.1:0-10704 GCA_018397915.1 Birgus latro | reverse complement strand
TTTAAAAAAAATATATATAAAAAAATGTGACAAATAAAATCCAAGA
This sequence comes from Birgus latro, assembly GCA_018397915.1. NCBI lineage: Eukaryota > Metazoa > Arthropoda > Malacostraca > Decapoda > Coenobitidae > Birgus > Birgus latro. The sequence goes on along the minus strand of JAGKTI010038559.1, from coordinate 10,658 downwards.
GCAATGACTCAGTACAGTAGCTAGACTGATCAGTATGTCCTGTGCACACAGAAATACTCCCTTGCATCCTCAAGATAGGATAAGTGCCTGTACACGACAATACTTCTGCAAAGACATGAGCACTTATATCAGCAGTGAGAATGATCAAAACCACCACCACCACCACCAAACCCACCTAGTCACCCGATCAGCTGTGGGTAAACATAAAGTGGGAAATAAATGAGTCTAAATGGTTAGAACAATTGGCTGATCCATTCAGTCCAGTTTTATATTATTCTTGCTGCTACCTGACAATTTATCATCTTAAGGCAATGACAATGACTGGTTAACCACCTGATAATGGTTGATTTTATTATACTCTTGCTGGTATCAAGACGTGGGGCCAAAGCCGGCTATAGATTCAGCTTCACAAAGCCATGGTTTTTAGGTTGCAGCTTCGGCTTCAGCCCCAACTGCTGGCTAAAGAACCTGGGCGAGAAAATTCATTACAGGAACCGAATATGTTTACAATTTGTGGGAGAGCAATGCATCTTAATGCTGTTGTAAGAGGATATTGTGACACAAAGCTGACTATTGGCTTCATAAAATTCATACAGCTTCGGCTTTGTTTCTGGGCATGTTTACTTGGCCTTGGGTTCACGACTTTCCAAGGGCACTGGCTTCGGCTCCAGCTTCATGACTTTTGAAAGGCTATAATTATTTTTTTTAATTCAATTTCAGCTTAAGTACAGTACCCTAATAATGCAGGGATTAATGATGGCTGTATATTACCCATCTAGTTAAATTCTTTGTCTACATAAAACAAACAATAGTAAAACAAAAATCACCAGACTGAAGAGTAGAAATTAATTCTGGTGCCATGACAGCCATGGTCATTACCCAAAAAAACAAAAAGATACTACCTAGACTCAGTCACCGTTGGTTCAAACTCAGCAAAGATGGATAGAAGTAACCAGTAGTGTTTACATGAATGACTGTGGTAGCAATTTTCACTATTTTTCTTTTACTTAGTAATACTGAAACTACTAACTGGAGATATAAGTGTGCATTTGTGTGAATATGACTATATCAAGGTAAGGTTTTAATGGGTGTTGGCTGAGGGGGGGAGAAGGAGATTTGCTCTTCCAAAACTTGGGGTGCATCGCATACAGCGCAGCATCTCATATGTCGAGAAGTACAGTAATCCTCCTCTTTGCGTTTTCAGAAGACGAGGTGCTGGGAGACTTATTAGAAGCCATTTCTCACAATCACAATAAATAACACTTGGCAAAGTTGATAGATGTGAGACATGCACACAGTTGTCTGAATGCAATGAAAGTCACAGCAAGACTGAGGCCAATCACATGTGATACCATGTGTCCACAGACTCCGGTCCTGCCAAGGAACACAAGAAGTAACCCCAAAATAGCCTAACAGGCATCTGGCAATAGACAGGTTTGGCAATGTGGAGAGAATGGAGAGTGAGAGACTAACGACGAGGGGGTATGCAAGTGAGGTGGAGTGCGGGAAAGGGAGGGGGAGGTCAAGGATGAGATGGAGGAATGGAGAGGAGAGCGTGATGAGAGGGGGGGGGTGAGCTGGGAGCAAGGCAGTGAAGTGTGGCATTGGACAGGGCGACATGGAGGTGATTTGTTTGTGGCCACCCCTTATGGGATTGAGTCTGACAACAGATAGACAGGTCACCTATTCTCACCCGCAGATCTCCAACCTTGTTGAAGTCAGTGGGAGATACCGCTGTCAACCTTGGTAACTGTATTCTGAGTCACCCCGCAGGCAGAGAGCTGTCTATAAAGGCTATGTGATGCACCTAATTTTATTAACATTGTTTGGTATATATCTGAAAACTGTTAGATGGGCTCAAAGGCATTTGGAAGGGCTGTGCAATGCACCTCACTTAACGAACATTGTTTGGTACAGTCAACAGAATGCTTGCTGGCTTCATGGCGTTCATTAAATCTGACATCCAATTTATAAGTATTTTTTTCCAGACAATTCTGGATGCTACTTGACCACAATATTGTATGATACCTGACCTTAACACTGGATGGTACCTAACCTAGCCACAATACTGGATAATACCTTACCTAACCACAATACTGGATCATAACTAACCTAACCACAACACTGGATCATACCTAACCTAACCACGACACTGGATCATACTTAACCTAACCACAATACTGGATCATACTTAACCTAACCACAATACCGAATCATGCCTAAACTAACCACAATACTGGATCATACCTAACCTAACCACAATACTTGATACCTAATCTAACCTAACCTAACCACAATACTGGATGATAAGCTAACCTACTGTGGCAGGATTGCTTTGAATAATTACCTCAAAGATGCAAAAAAGCATAAAAAACAGGAAACAAATGGATGGTGAATAATATAGCAATGATTAAAAGTGACAAAAAAGGACTTCTTAAATTTTCACCATAACTTGGGATAAACTATAAAATAAATGTACTGCATATACAAATCAAAATCCAAAACAAGTAAAAAGGACAAATTTCACTTCTAAAAAAATAATTATACTGGGAAAAAGTATCAGAAAACAACAGTTGTGCTCTGAGCTGCCTATTCACTGAAAACTACCCACCCAAAGGTCACAGACTCACAAAGCCACCTTGTAGGGTTTAGCATGAGTGGGTTCCTGCTGCTGAGAAAAACAAAGGAATTCTAATCACAGAGATTGAGATTCCAAAGTTTGATCATAAAATCCCAAATGAAAACCTTCCAGATATACAAAAATACATTATAAAAATGCAATATAGGCGAAATACAAAATTAACCCTATTTAACTAACGAAATAAACATACATTCCAATAACATTATTACTACATTTCCATGTCTAACTACATAAGTTTCAAATATTTAAAGACAAATTTCAAATGAACCACTTTAACCATATAGTATACAGTACGTATAACTGCAATACGGTTACGGCATTTTTGGCATAATACTGAGCTAAACATACCAATTACTGAAATCACACACATTCCAATTTGCTGTGGATGGGTATTTGGCAAATTACCTAGCATTAAACTACTGTAAAGAATATGCACAACAAAAATTGGAATATGCAATTACGAGAAACTTGAGTTTCACCATCTTCCATCCAGACAATACCATCAAAACCCCTCACTCTTCTTTCCCTTCATCTCCGCACAACCACAACTTTTCTTATATGAGAAACACATCTAACACACTTACCATTGTGATTATTTGCGATTTTCTCGCCCCTTCAAATCACTCCGTTTCGTAATGACATAATGGCGCGTATGAGTCTGTGCAGTGATGCCAGTTCACAGTACATAATTATTGTACGACGACCACAAACTTATGGATTTCACACCAAAATTATAGTACCTACGTATATATATATATAGCCTACATGTACGACAACATAATTATAACATGTACACAGGTACACTCAGCAGCATACATTCGCATTAGGTCAGCAGGTATAACATGAGCCTTAGTGTCTGGCAACGCTGTATGAAGAGGAGTTGACAGATGCGCATTTCAATGGCCTATATGTTTAACATTCGGAGGAGATACGCTCGGAACACAATACTCCTTTTGTACTGTATATAATAAGCATTTGAAATGCAGAATGCATCATTTTCACCTCTTAATAAATTTCTCTCTGTCACTCCTGTTTGGATCTCAGACCAAGCTCTATTTTCATTAGTGTTATGCGACGTGTTTAAAGTTCAACTGCTTGCCCTTCGATCACGCGCACTAGCATAGGGTTTGTTATGCTACGTTTTCGAAAGTCAACTCCTTGTCCCTCGAGTACGTATGCTTATGCTAGAGTTCTTGGCAAGACCGGGTCAATGCATACAACTGATAGAATAGGGCATAAAATCTCGGGAGTTCAAACTTAGAAATATATATTACCCAAATCACAACTCCAGAAAGAGATCCGATATTACACAAATACACAAGACAGATGGTACAAAACAGATATACATGAACATTGGAGTGCGGGTCAATTTACCAAAACACAGATCACTTGTAACAGGACTTGAAAGTGATATGGCACAGATAATTTGTAGCAAGATTCTGACACTGTAATGTAGCATGGGTCACTTATACTATAACTTGGGCACTGAATTCACAATACAAGATACGACACTGAAACACTGGTGTGGACTGGGCACTAGGATTTCTTGGGTGATTCACAATAACAGGTCCAGTATGAAGTAAGCCACTATTCACTGTTCCTCCCATAGGAGGCACACGACTTTCGTTGCGGACCGGGGCTCCTGAACTGTATCAGTAGGCGGTGTAGTGGGAAGACTAACTCTCCTCCGACATGGGCTAGGGCCGAAGCTGGAGAGTAGGCGCACCTGACATCACCGACTTCTGGAAGTGGAGACCCGGTCTCCTGGGTCGGGTGATCCTCGCACTGGGGTCCTGGGCAAACCCCGGGGTGTCACTCGTGCCTCGGGTCGCTGTCAGGGTGGGACTGTGGCAACCTCCGGTGGTTGGAGTCACCATCAGGATAGGACTGCGGCAACCTCTGGCAGTGGGGGCACCATCAGGGTGGGGCTGAGGCTACGTCTTTGTCGGGATTCAGCCAGGAGGGGATGCCCTCAAGAGGCTGGTTGTAAGGTGAGGACTCCATGACTACCGAGTGGGCCTCGCCAACACTTCCACTAGCAGGTCCTCCAGGGGCCCACCTCTGTTGGGAGAGACAGAATATCCCACCTGGCCACAGAAAGGGTGGCGGGCCGGGTAATGGACGTCCTCTTCAGGAAACGCCCTAGAGACAGAGGGTGAGGAGCGGACGATGGCCTGCTCTGCCTCCCCCTTGCGGACTGATGTCAACATGGCGGTTCCCCTGTCTCTTGGGGCTACAGTGGAAGAGCAGGCCACTGCCTGCTCTACCCTGCTCCCTGAAGAAGGGATGAACCTCCTGTAGGTGAGGAGCGGATGGTGGCCGGCTCAACCTCGAGCCCGACCCAGACGGTGGCCTGTGTTGCGGTCCTACAGGAGGCAGCAGCTGAGGGGTAGACAATGACCTGCCCTATCTCACACCCGACACGGATGATGGACGCTGTTGCACCGCTGCCCCTGGGGGATACAGCAGGAGAGGAGCAGACGGTGGCCTGCTCTTCCTCTAGTCCGACATGGACGATGGCCTGTGTTGCGACCCCGCAGGGGATAGTAGCTGAGGAGCGGACGATGGCCTGCTCTTTCTCTAGCCCGGCAAGGACGGTGGCCTGTGCCGCGGCGCTACTCGGGACTGTGAGGACAATCCTGCCCCTTACCTGATGAGGGTTGCTCTGGCCGGAACCTAGGTAACTTTCCCTGCGCACCTGGCGCGGTGTTGGTTGGGAGCGAGAGGGACATTTGGTAGTTATACAGGTAGGCTGGTCATGCCCGGAAATGCTCCGTGCCTTACCTGCCTCTCCGTTGGTTCTTCCTCGGGTGGGGAGGCTAGTGTCGTCTGCCTCACTGACGTTTTCTGTCTCTGCTCAGGTGGGGGGCTTGCATGGTCTGCCTCATTGGTGTTTTCTGTCTCTGCTCGTATTTCAGGGTCCTTTTCTAGACCGGGTCTAGGGCACACAGCTGGAGGAACAGGGCACAAAAACTCTGATCAACCAACATTACATGTATACTGTATTGCCCTAAATTCACACATATAACAATGGCACAATACACTATACAGGTTTCAGGGAGGCGGTGGCGCAATCGGTAGAGAGGTGGCCTGTAGTCCCGACGGACCCAGGTTCAAATCCCGGCTGTGGCAGGGAACAGTTTAAGGATTTGAATTTCATTAAATCAGGCTTTACTAATCTACCAGATGACCCGCCGACATGTCGTAAAAATACCCCTGCTAATACCAATACACCAGTCCTGTATGAGACAGCCCTAGCATGTATTCAATATGGACAGTGGATGTTAGCGCCGAAGTGGTGACATGCAGAGGTGTATGGTATGTAGGAGGACTGCTGAGCCTTGATAGCAGGCTGTGAAGCCTATGCCCAGAAGTCGGACACATAAAAAAAAAAAAGAAAAAAAAAAGACACTTTCAGGACCAGAGGACTCTGTCTGAGCTACTGATGTCTCAGCTGCTCACAGGTGTTGGCCCGGTGTAGGGGGAGTCCTATCAGGTGTGCCCTCTCTGAGGGCACAGGACTACTGCCGGAGGACCGAGTCGTCTACAGTGAACTGCGGGGCGGTGTGGAGAGAGGCCCTTCCCTTCAGGGGCCTCGGCGGGAAGCTCGGTCCTCGGGACTGGGACCAATCAGGGAGAGTAGGCGCGCTTGCATGCACCCACTCTGAGGAAGAGGTCGTCGTCCAGTGGGGCTGGGGACGCCTCGGGGAGTCCGGGGACTGCAGTCTCTCTCAGGTCAGGTCACCATCCTGTGTGGTCTGCGGCATCCTCTCCTTCGGAAGTCTGACAGCGGGTAGTCTCACCTGGGCACCAGCTGCACTGCTCGAACACCGGGGTCATGATGGGGCCTTGCCAGGCCTCCTCCAGATGTAACTCCTCCTGAGTGCTGCTTCTATGGGGAGAACAGGAGGGGTGTCCTGCTTGGCCACAAGAGGGATGGGCCACGCAAGGGACATCCTCCGCAGGGGAAGTCACAGGGGGCGAGGGACGGGTGGTGTCCGTTCCTTCCCTGGCGCAGCAAGTGGCCATCACTGAGGTCACGAGGGCAGTAGGGGTAAAGTGGCTGGTGGCCATCTCTCTCCTGCCGGTGTGGCTAGTGGTCATATCTCTCCTGCCGGTGCGGCTAGTGGCCGTCACCGGGGCACGACTTCCCGTCAGGACTGTGGGTGAAGTGCGGTTAGTGGCCGTCACCTGTCCATTGGTGTGGCTAGTGGCCGTCACCGTAGTCCTATTGGGCAAGATGCGGCTAGTGGCCATCACCTGCCCTCCGATGTGGCTAGTGGCCGTCACCTGTCCACTGGTGCAGCTAGTGTTCATCACCGTAGTCCTATTGGGCGAGGTGCGGCTAGTGGCTGTCATCTGCCCTCCAGTGTGGCTAGTGGCTGACATTGGGGCCTTGCTCCTTGAGTGGACTGTGAGTTGGATGCGGCTAGTGGCCGTCACCGAGGTCCTGTGAGGGGAGGGAACGGCAGACGAGGTGCAGCTAGTGGTCATCACTGAGGTCCAGCTCCCAAGGGCAGCTGCAGAAGAAGAGTGAGCAGTGGCCGTCTCTCCCCTAGTGCAGCTAGTGGCCGTCACTGGTTTCTGCAGAGGGGGGGGATGCAGCTACGGAGCAGCTAATGGACATCACTCAGGTGCTGTCTGGGACTCTGATATCAGCCCCACCCCGAACCTGTTGAGTGCTGGTCTGGCTGGGCGGTAACCTGCCGGGGCTGTGGAGTGGATGTTGGTTCGTCCGAGGGTAAGAGGGCCGCAAGGTCAGGGGGGACGTAAGCTTGTGTGGCCCTAGCCCTAGATGCGCCTCCCGGTGGCCTCCTCGTGGGGTTGGTGTTGCACCCCCGTTGTCCCTTTGCGGGGTGGTTGTTGTGCCATCCCACATGTGGTGTTCCGTCCCCTGGTGTTTCGTCAGGGTGGGTATTTCAATTAGTCTCTCTCCATAAATAAAATGAGGTATTTAAAAACACTTACCTTGTTAGCAAGTCGGTTGGTGGAGTGTTAGTGCCCCTCCCCGTAAAACAGCTAACTCAAAGATAAATGACCAAACCTTAAGAGATTATGGTGTCTGGCTATAGACGGATGGAATAATGATGGTTATCTAGTCTGGGACAGATGGAAGATCTTTTGTACCTCTTCAGATCATGAACAGTCTGGAACTGTACAAATTACTGTCACCTGCTGCTAGAGAAAACTGTAAATTTCTCTCACTAAATCCTCACATCCTCTATGTTAAGACTTTACAGGCCTCACTGGAAAAAGGGTGAGCTGAGTGACACACACACACACGTCTGGGCATTCACTATGGGTGACTTGAAACTGAATTACAAACTCCCACCATAACACTACACTCATCAGCACCAAATCCAATAATGTTTTTCACTGGCATTTCATGTGTCTTAAACGTTTTCATCCTTCCCTCATACAAATTCTTATCAGTAGCACCCTTTCCAACATTTTGGGGGTCTTTTGTATTGTACACTTCAGGAATGTCACCACTACACGTGATGTCTTTATCGATCCATCATCATTTAATTAGTACCCGTTAATGACATGTGTGTGTGTGTGTGTGTGTGTGTGTGTGTGTGTGTGTGTGTGTAGAGAGAGAGATCCAATACGGTAAAATGTTTCAAGATCTTTGACTATAGCAAGGATGTTTTTATCATCATCATCACAACATGGGGACATTGTTTCTCTCTCTCTCTCAAGCAACAAGCCTACAAGCATGAGGTTTCTAGGTTGAAAGAGAGAGAGAGAGAGTGAGAGGGGGACATCGACAAGCGGACAGACAAGGCCAATGTGGTACCTACCCATCACTCGGTTGGAAATGATGAGGATGATAATGGACGACGACGACAACGTCAATAATAATAATAACAGTGGTGGTAGTAGTAGTAGCAATAGTTGTAATAGCAGCAGCAGCAGCAGCAGCAGCAGCAGCAGTAATAGTAGTAGTAGTAGTAGTAGTAGTAGTAGTAGTAGTAATAGTAGTACTACTACTACTACTACTACTAAAAATAATAATAATACTAATATAAAATAAACCACCTTTCCACAGACCCACCTTTCTGCCTTTCCTTCTGTGACCCCCAGGAACGCCAGTCAGCACCATCACACAAAACCACAAGCGTACAATCCTGCCCCGTAATCCATTTTAAACCAGATTTCTTTTCCTTTTCTCAGTACTTTGTCGACACCTAACTTGCTTGTCTGCATCAGCGTCTGCTTGGGTGACTCTTTTCCCTGTCTGGTGAAGGTAATAGGCTAGCAAGGAAACCGACAGGAAAGTAAATAGCTAGGTAAGTAGCAAAGAATATGGGTAGATAGATAGGAAAGTTGACAGACAGGTAGGTAGATAAGTAGTTACGAAAGCAAGTAAATAGCTATGTGGGTAGGTTTGTGGGTGATGGGATGTGGTGTTTAAGGTTTTAAGCTAGATAAGTAAGCAGGCAGGTAAACAAGTAGGCTGGTTGGAAGGCACGTGGGCAGGCAAAGAGGCAGGGAGTACTGTATGTATTAAGTTAGATGGGTTGGTAGGCAGGCAGTTAGGCAGGTCAGGTCAGTACTTTCAACATAATTTTACAAACCAATAACTTTACTATCTTCAATGTGCAAATAGATTATGCCAGGCTAGGAGATCAACATACCTTCAATATTAAGACTTACAACAAAAATAAAATCATTAACATCATCAGTATCACCACACTTACCATTATTACAGTAAAATCAACACCTACTACATCATTATCATCCAATCCTTTATTGCCATCAAAATCAGCAGACTAAAATAAAATGACTACTTAACTGTACTCACCATCATCATCACCATCACCATTGTCCAATCCTTTATTGCTTCATTAGGAGCATCCAGTGCAGTATACATCTGAGTGTAGTACGCTTATTCCATTTACGATGAGTTGCTTGTACATGAGTGGTATGTGGGCAAATGGAACCTCAACTATCCATCTGATGCAAATACTTATGGGCTGGGAGCCTCTGTGGTACAGTGGCAGAGTGTGTGTCTTGCACGATGGTGGACGAGGGTTCGCCTCCCGCCAGAGTTGTAAAAACTTTGGGAAGCATTTACCGAGCCACTGACCACTTTGGTGGACATAAGGGGTGCTGTGGTTGAACCAGTGTCGCATATTAGTATGCCTGCACCCAGTCGGCTTAGGCGGGCCGATTACTACACGCATATCCAAAGCCAATCCAACACAATAATCACACTTACATGCACTTCTCACCCTACATACAATCTCTGCAGAGCACCACATGTTGGTGGAGTGGAGATACAGACAGACGGATAGATATATCCGGTTTGAGTGCCTTTCCTCACTAGACAACTTAGTGTCTATCTACCTATCTATTGCCAGACGCCTCAATCCCGAACGGGGTGGCCACAAACAAATCGCCTCCATGTCACTCTATCCCCTGCCATTTCACTACCACGCTCCCAACTCACACCCCCCTCTCTCGTATACCTCTCCACTCCATCCCTCCATCTCATCCTCGGCCTCCCCCTCCCTCTCGCCCCCTCCACCTCACTCACATACACTCTCCTCGTCAATCTTTCACTCTCCATCCTCTCCAAACCACCTTAACGTGTTTCTCCTAACGCTTCCCATCACGTCCTCAACCACACCACAGCGCTCCTTCACTTCCTCATTTGTTAGTCTGTCTCTCCATGTGACTCCACATGCTCCTCTCAAATAACTCATTTCCACTGCTCTCACTCTTGACTTCTGTCCTTCCAACAGGGTCCAAGCTTCACTTCCATATGTCAGAGTTGGTATCACAATACTGTCATGTAACAACTTTTTCACTTCCATGCTCACCTCCCTGTTTCTTATCACTGCTTTCAACGAACTAGCAACCTTCCTTCCCTGCTGTACCCTTTCGAGCACTTCACCCTCCAGACTACCATCCTTACTTATCACACTGCCCAAGTACTTAAATTCACTCACATTCTCCATTTCCTTCCCATCCAGTCTCACTGTACATTCACTGGCTTCACTTCTCTCGA